>JARQOD010001779.1:0-45554 GCA_033576555.1 Oophaga sylvatica | reverse complement strand
TAAAAAACGATGCAAAAATAATATTTTTTATATAAAATTTTTTTTATTCATAAAAGCGCCAAAACATAAAAAAAATTATAAAATGAGGTATCGCCTAATCGTACTGACCGAGAATAAAACTGCTTTATCAATTTTACCACACGCGGAACGGTATAAACGCCTCCCCCAAAAGAAATTCATGAATTGCTGATTTTTGTTCATTCTAACTCCCAAACATCGAAATAAAAAGCGATCAAAAAACGTCACGTGCTCAAAAATGGTACCAATAAAAACGTCAACTCGTCCCGCAAAAAATAAGACCTCACATGACTCTGTGGGCCAAAATATGCAAAAATTTAGCTCTCAAATGTGTGATGCAAAACCATTTTTTGCAATAAAAAGCGTCTTTTAGCGTGACAGCTGCCAATCATTAAAAACCGCTATAAATAGTAAATCAAACCCCCTTTATCACCCCTTAGTTAGGGAAAAATAATAAATTAAAAAAATGTATTTATTTCCATTTTCCATTTGGGTTAGGGTTAGGGGTGTGTTGGGTTAAGTTTGTGGTTAGGGTTGAGACTATGGGTTAGGGGTGTGTTGGGGTTAGGGTTGGAGTTAGAATTGGGGGGTTTTCTGCTGTTTAGGCACATCAGGGGCTCTCCAAATGTGACATGGCGTCTCATCTCAATTCCAGCCAATTCTGCGTTGAAAAAGTCAAACGGTGCTCACTTCCTTACGAGCTTGCCATGCGCCCAAACAGTAGTTTACCCCAACATATGGGGTATCAGCGTACTCAGGACCCCAAGAGTTATTGTGCAATTTGTCCTATTTCTTCTGTTACCTTGGGAAAATAAAAAACTGGGGGCGAAAATATCATTTTTGTAAAAAAAAAAAAAGATTTTTTTGTTTTTACGGCTGTACGTTATAAACTTCTGTGAAGCACTTGGGGCTTCATAGCGCTCACCACACATCTAGATAAGTTCCTTGTGGGGTCTATTTTCCAAAATAGGGTCACTTGTGGGGGATTTCCACTGTTTAGGCACATCAGGGGCTCTCCAAATGCGACATGATGCCCCCAGACCATTCCATCAAAGTCTGCAATCCAAACATCACTACTTCCCTTCCGAGCCCTGACGTGTGCCCATACAGTAGTTTACCCCCACATATTGGGTATCAGCGTACTCAGGACAAATTGGACAACAACTTTTGGGGTCCAATTTCTCCTGTTACCTTTTGAAAATAAAATATTGGGGGCGAAAAAATCATTTTTGTAAAAAAAAAGGATTTTTTATTTTTACGGCTGTACGCTATAAACTTCTGTGAAGCACTTCGGGGTTCAAAGTGCTCACCACACATCTAGATAAGTTCCTTGAGGGGTCTAGTTTCCAAAATGGTGTCATTTGTGGGGGGTTTCACTGTTTAGGCAGATCAGGAGCTCTCCAAACACGACATGGCATCCAGCCAATTCTGCGTTGAAAAAGTCAAACGGCGTCCTTCCCTTCCAAACTCTATCATGCACCAAACAGTGGTTTACCCCCACATATTGGGTATCAGCGTACTCAGGACAAATTGCACAATAACTTTTGGAGTCTTGTTACCCTTGGGAAAATAAAAATTGGGGTGAAAAGATCATTTTTGTGGAAAAAATATTATTTTTTAATTTTACAGCTCTACGTTATAAACTTGTGTGGAGCACTTGGGGGTTCAAATTGCTCACCAAAGATCTAGATAAGTTCCTTAGGGGGTCTAGTTTCCCAAATGGGGTCACTTGTGGGGGATTTCCACTGTTTAGGCACATCAGGGGCTCTCCAAATGCAACATGGCGTCCAATCTCAATTCCAGCCAATTTTGGTTGGAAAAAGTCAAATGGCGCTCCTTCCATTCCGAGCTCTGCCGTGCGCCAAAACAGTGGTTCCCCCCACATATGGGGTATCAGCATACTCAGGACAAATTGGACAACAACTTTTGTGGTCCAATTTCTCCTGTTACCCTGAGAAAATAAAAAATTAGTGACTAAGAAGATAATTTTTGTGGGAAAAAAATAGGATTTTTTATTTTCATGCCGGGCATTATAAACTTGTGTGAAGCACTTGGGGGTTTAAAGTGCTCACCAAAGATCTAGATAAGTTCCTTAGGGGGTCCAGTTTCCAAAATGGGGTCACTTGTGGGGGTTTCCACTGTTTAGGCTCATCTGGGGCACTTCAAACGGAACATGACCCCCATCAACGTCTGCATTCCAAAACGTTACTACTTCCTTTCCAAGCCCTGCCGTGCGCCCAAACAGTTTCCCCCCCCCACATATGGGGTATCAGCGTACTCAGGACAAATTGGACAACAACTTTTGGGGTCCAATTTCCTTGGGAAAAATCAAAAATTTGGGACTAAAAAATCATTTTTGTGGAAAATTGTTTTTTTTTCACACCCAGGCATTATAAACTTTTGTGAAACATTTGGGGGTTCAAAGTGCTCACAACAGATCTAGATAAGTTCCTTAGGGGGTCTAGTTTCCAAAATGGTGTCACTTGTGGGGGTTTCCACTGTTTAGGCGCATCAGGGGCTCTCCAAACGCGACATGACATCCAATCTCAATTCCTGCCAATTTTAGTTTGAAAAAGTCAAACGGCGCTCCTTCCCTTACGAGCTTTGCCGTGCGCCCAAACAGTGGTTTTCCCCCCACATATGGGGTATTGGCGTACTCAGGAGAAATTGCAAACAACTTTATCTGTCCATTTTCTCCTTTTACCCTTGTGAAAATAAAAAAAAAGTTTGTAAAAGATCATTTTTGTGGCTAAAAAGTTAAATATTCATTTTTTCCTTCCACGTTGCTTCAGCTCCTGTGAAGTATCTGAAGGGTTAATAAAGTCTTGAATGTGGTTTTGAGCACCTTGAGGGGTGCAGTTTTTAGAATGGTGTCACTTTTGGGTATTTTCTGCCATTAGACCCTCAAAGTGACTTCAAATGTAAGGTGGTCCCTAAAAAAAATGACTTTGTAAATTTTGTTGTAAAAATGAGAAATCGCTGGTCAACTTTTAACCCTTATAACTTCCTAACAAAAAAAAATTTTGGTTCCAAAATTGTGCTGATGTAAAGTAGACATGTGGGAAATGTTATTTCTTAACTATTTTGTGTGACATATTTCTCTGTTTTAAGGGAATAAAAATGCAAAGTTTGAAAATTGCAAAATTTTCAAAATTTTCGCCATATTTGCGTTTTTTTCAAAAATAAACGCAAGTTATAGCGAAGAAATTTTACCACTAACGTGAAGTACAATATGTCACGAGAAAACAATCTCAGAATCGCGAATATCCGTTGAAGCTCCAGAGTTATAGCCTCATAAAGAGACAGTGGTCAGAATTGTAAAAATTGGCCCGGTCATTAACGTGCAAACCACCCTTGGGGGTGAAGGGGTTAATAAAAGCATTGGTTTTTCAAATAGCTTTAAACTCAGGTCCTGTTTGTTGTACTACTATTTCTATGAGTTGTCGCTATTGTATATTACTTTCTGAGGCATAATTGGTATATTCCTATATAATGAACTAATAATGTGTATTTGGAGATTTTTTTGTTTTATACACACACAGTATTGTCTGGGATCTAATAAACACTGAGTTCGAGCTTCAAAAGTTTTTGCGCAGGGTCCCTGCAAGGACCGTGCAAGTTTTTAGTGAGAGGAATGATTGCTCAAGCCAGATCACTAATGCTCTATGATCCCACCGCTCTGCCACCAATTTGTCACGATCTTAGTCAGGAACTTGCATCTCTCTGGTGCCCCCTTACACTGCTGACCAATAACGGTATTAACAGGATAAGAGAATGAGCGCAGCTGCTCTAATTTATATATACCACTGATTCCGGAAAGGAACATATACAGGATATACCTCGATCCAGTCACCAATAAGTCCCCAACACCACATAAATACGAAAACTATGCTGCCACCACTGACCTCTTATAGATGGATCGGATACCCATTTGGTAACGTGAATTTGCACGGAGTACATGGCGGATCGCTCATACAACAAGAAGAACAAAGCTAGCAAATTTATAAGTTTACTCCGGAAAAAATTGGCAGTGTTTACAAAAGTTACAAATGATATTAGAGATCCCAAAAAAATATCCAGTACCACAGCATGGTGTCAGCTGCCTCTCCTTGCTCTGAATGACTGCCAAAGATGGAGGTTTCTGTTTTATGCTTCGCCATAAACTTAGCTGACCTCACATGTGGGCTGTTTTCTGGGAGGTGCACGTATCTTTGAAAGTTATCAATAACTCCTTTTCTTCATATCTTTGGCTTGGAAGCTCACAGGCCCAACGATATTGGCATTATTTTTTCCCTTGCGATTTTACTGTTTTTTAGAGTCCACACACGGTATGTCTGTGATTTACTGGTGGGCAGAAATTCATTTCCCAGGTTTATGATAGCCCTAAATGCCGCAAAACGCTGCCATGTGTAACCCCAACTGCCCCAATCCTGGAAATCTAATTTTCATATTTCTGGGATTAATGTGTATTATTTGATTTGACTTTGTGGGTTTTGCTTAGAAGACAAAGTTTTTTGGAGGGAAAAAACGCATTCAGCACTGCTAGTCCTGGCAGGCAATAAAACTCAGCATTCCAATCTGACCATTTGGTTGAAGGGAGGAGGGTGGAAAGTCACAAAGAGAGAGTGGCTGTATGTAGGATTTAGTCCTACAGAAACCAATGGTGGAAGGAGTAGTAGGCCAGCTCTGGTTGTGTCCCATAAAAATGGAAAACAAATTCATATTTTCCTGACAGGGGTTATCATACTGTGTGTGGAGGAATGTACTGTGGGAACATCATACTGGTGTGTGGAGGAATGTACTGTGAGGACATCATCGTGTGGGAAGAGGGGAATATACTGTGGGGACTAATCATCTGAGTGTGAGGGAATGTACTGTGGGGACATCATACTGAGTGTGGGGGACTGTACTGTGGGGACATCATACTGAGTGTGAGGGAATGTACTGTGGGGACATCATACTGAGTGTGGGAGGACTGTACTGTGGGGACATCATACTGAGTGTGAGGGAATGTACTGTGGGGACATCATACTGAGTGTGGGAGGACTGTACTGTGGGGACATCATACTGAGTGTGAGGGAATGTACTTGTGGGACATCATACTGAGTGTGGGGAGACTGTACTGTGGGACATCATACTGAGTGTGGGGAATGTACTGTGGGGACATCATACTGAGTGTGGGGGACTGTACTGTGGGACATCATACTGTGTGTGGGGGGACTGTACTGTGGGGACATCATACTGAGTGTGAGGGACTGTACTGTGGGACATCATACTGTGTGTGGGGGGACTGTACTGTGGGGACATCATACTGAGTGTGGGGGACTGTACTGTGGGACATCATACTGTGTGTGGGGGGACTGTACTGTGGGGACATCATACTGTGTGGGAGGACTGTACTGTGGGGACATCATACTGTGTGTGTGGGAGGATGTATGTGGGGACATCATACTGTGTGGTGGGACTGTACTGTGGGACATCATACTGTGTGTTGGGGAATGTATGTGGGGACATCATACGTGATGTGAGGAATGTACTGTGGGAAATCATACTGTGTGGGGGACTGTACTGTGGGGACATCATACTGTGTGTGGGGAATGTACTGTGGGGACATCATATGTGTGGAGGGACTGTACTGTGGGACATCATACTGTGTGTGTGGGGGGACTGTACTGTGGGGACATCATACTGGTGTGAGGGACTGTACTGTGGGGACATCATACTGTGTTGGGGGACTGTACTGTGGGACATCATACTGTGTGGGAGGACTGTACTGTGGGGACATCATACTGAGTGTTGGAGGAATGTATTGTGGGGACATCATATGTGTGGGGGACTGTACTGTGGGGACATCATACTGTGTGTTGGGGAATGTATTGTGGGGACATCATACTGGTGTGGAGGATGTACTGTGGGCACATCATACTGTGTGTGGGGGACTGTACTGTGGGGACATCATACTGTGTGAGGGGATGTACTGTGGGGACATCATATTGTGTGTTGGAGGAATGTATTGTGGGGACATCATACTGTGTGTGGGGGATGTACTGTGGGGACATCATTCTGTGTGTTGGAGGAATGTATTGTGGGGACATCATACTGTGTGTTGGAGGAATGTATTGTGGGGACATCATACTGTGTGTGGAGGATGTACTGTGGGGACATCATTCTGTGTGTGAGGGACTGTACTGTGGGGACATCATTCTGTGTGTGAGGAATGTATGTGGGGACATCATACTGTGTATTGGAGGAATGTATTGTGGGGACATCATACTGTGTGGGAGGAAATGTATTCTGGAGCCATCAGACTATGTGTATATAATGTGAATGGCATTACACTGTATATGTGGAGCACATTGAAGGTCATTTGCGTTTTGGATGGGAACACTAATGTGCTTCACTAAGAGAATAATTCTGTGTGGGCCAATATATAGGACTGGGAGAGGTTAGATAAGGGACTCTGCATAAAGTAGAAATTGTTATGGTGCAGAATTTGTCTCTTTTGGATGTATGTGACCACCCTCTATGTACTGAGACTGAACCAATGTCGCAGCTCCTCACATCACATCACTGCATTAATATCTTGTTCCAGTAGCCAGTTTATAATAATCTCTATAATTATGGAGTTAAATATAGGAAGCTGGTCAGCGCTCCGTGCGATCGTGGTGGACGTGGAGAGACTCTGGAGAGAGCGGACAAGGAATCCATCCTCTGGTGAGAATAATCGCTTCTTTACTCCAGTGACATCCAGACAGCAGACGTTTCCGCCCGTTCCGGCTTATCGGTAATGGGACCGCCATAGAGCGGGATTAGTGATGCTGTAACACCAAGGAAACCTCATCACCACAATTAAAGTCACAGACGAGTTCTACACATAAAAGATATACAAAAATCTGCAGCAAAGTTTTACACAATAAGAGAATAATCCTCCAGACTGATCGATGCATCAGTTATTTGTCAGATACGTCAGACGTCATGTAACGCATTTTCATGAGGATGTTATAATTCTCTCCAAGGATGGAGAACAATCCTTGTATCTGCATCACTGAAATAATACTGCATGGAAACATAGTTTTGGAAAAAAAAAACCTTTTTGACAAAAATTTCTAAAAAACTCTTTTTTTTCCACTTATCCCAAATGGATATTTCTCGTCATGTATTTTTCTCCCTTCATTTCATTATGAATTTGTCTACTATTGCAGACTCACAAAAAATGTTTTTTCATATATAGAAAAAACTATTCGAATAATTCTGTCCTTATATATAGATATTTGTATCCACATTGTAGTATGGCTAATGGTGGCGTAGTCGATGGGATGTATGTGTCACAGAGATGGCTTGTGTCTGTGATGTAACCAGGAGTATTTTCTTTAGTGCACATAAGCACTAAGAGGTTTGCTTGTTGCAACCTGTCCGGGTTGCGGGTAGCTGTGAGAGATGGGTGGGTCTGGCTACCCACATACCTCACTCTGGCTGTGGTTACAGCCTGTATAATGGAGGCTGTTTGTCACATGGTCTGTGACTGCAGGCATGGAGGCCTCCTGTGTGTGTTTTGCTAAGACACTGACCAGACCAGAGCAGGCGGACCCGCTGTGCTATATGAATTGTTTTTTCTGCTTGTTTCCATTTTGTGCCACAGAAGGCCATCTTTTGTTTGCTTCAACTGAAGCAGGTTTATGGAGGAAATAACCCTAACAGACATTTTTATGAAAACCACGTCCTGTGATTACCTCAACTCGCAGCCGAGTGAGTAAAACCGTACAACATATAGAGGGATGGATCGTATCATGCAGTGAGACAGGTTATATTTGTATGATTTGTCCTTGTATTGGATTCTGTGTAGAGAATTATTCCTCCATTCTTCAGTCGCCGTCTGTAACGGGGTCTCCTGTGCTGTAATACCTCTTACATTACCACCCCGTGTTTCAGGAGGTCCACTCTGCTTTTCCTGGATTCAGAATGAAGGACGCTGGCTCGAAAGGCTTTGTTACATGGGAACATATAAAAGATCACTGCTTCTCCCGTATTTACAGTGTGACAACCTTTTACTCACAGGTCTCAGAATATATATACATACAGAGGACAGGACAATCAATATGTGGCAGGCCAGTAGATAACAGGCTCCAATTAAGACGCCAGACATACATTACAATAGCTGCAGGTGGCCGGCGGCCCCCCGATCATTTACAGTGGGATTCACAAAGGTGGGGAAGGTCAGAAGTGGGATATCTCGTTTACCTCTGCCCAGGGGTCGCAGCCGGTCGGCTGATGCATTAGGGACATGCATCTCACATTGCACCTATCATACATGCATATCATATTCGGGGTGCTGGGGAGTTCTGTAACACGGCTCCCCTTTTCAGCGACGCGATCGGCATACACAGTCTGATCCTTAACGGATCGGCTTGAGGATGACCGAAGTTTATGGGGTTGGTACAAGTTCCGTTTGTCGACTTCGTCCATCGGCGTTACCATTTTGTTTGCCGGGTCTGTAGTGGATGGTGAAGTCTAGAGGTTGTAGGGCTAAACTCCACAGCAGTAATCTGGCGTTGTCTCCAGAGACCCGATTAAGCCACACTAGTGGATTATGGTCTGTTAGGAGGGAAAACTGTCGTCCATACAAATATGGTTGTAACTTCTTGAGTGCCCATATTACTGCCAGGCACTCCTTCTTGATGGCCGCATAGCTTACTTCGCGGGGCAATAGTTTCCGATTCAGGTAAGCTACCGGGTCTTCTTGGCCGTCCGGCCCGACTTGGCTCAGTACTGCCCCAATCCAAACATAAAAGCGTCTGGGCCTCCTCTGAGTGTGATTCCACCTCCGCAGCTCGAGCTTGTCTCCGGGTGGTCATAGGATATGTCTCAGCCAGAGGGGCGACCGAGAATGCAGACAATATGGGCCCCAAGTCATTTCCCAGCAAGATGTCTGCAGGCAAATCCTCCATCAGGCTGACCTCAACAAGGCCATCCCGACTCCCTAGTTCAGGTGAATCCTGGCAGTGTGCAGTCAATGTATGGCTCCCCTGCTATACGGACTGCCACTGTCCAGTCCGTCTTCTCTTGGTCCCGGACGAGATGAGGCTTCACAAGGGTCAAAGTTGCTCCGGAATCTCTTAGTCCCTGCATACGTTTCCCATTAACCCACACCACCTGTCGATGCTGTTGTCGATTATCTGCCCGGGCTGCCTGCACGGGGTCTACTTCATGCAGCACTTCCTCCATCTCTTCCATCCCCGGATTAGTCATAGCCCCCAATGCCAGGTCAGCTTTGCCCTGGTAGCAGTGTACAGCGGCCCGGTTGAAGGTAGCTGTTCCCACCTTTGGCCACTGGGTACACTGAGTACGGTTGGGACATTGTCTTTGCAGGTGGCCCAGCTGATGGCAGGTGTGGCATCGCGCCCCAGGAGGACTCTGGTAGGCCGGGGTTTTAGCTGGTCCCCGACAATCTGCGGTTTAGGGGCCTCCAGACCCATGGGAGGGCCCCTAGTGACAGTCTTTGATCCTGACAACTGAGACCTCCTGGCATCATGATGTTCATCGGCCAGACGAGCGGCCTCCTCAAGAGTTGTTGGCCGTCTGTCCCGAAGCCATTCTTGTGTCTCGGGGGTTAGTCCAGTAAAGAATCGCTCTAACAAGAAAAGCTGGAGGACTTCCTCTTTAGTGGTTGCTTGGCTCCCTTGTACCCACTGTAGCAGTGACTGCGGTAGTTTACAGGCCCATTCAGCGTGGGTATCTGTTACTTGTTTTATAAGTACGCGGAACTTTTGGTGGTATGCCTCTGGTGTCAGCGCATACCGGGCCAAGACCACTTCTTTGACCCGCTCATAGTCCATACAGTTCTCATCAGGTACCGTGCGATAGGCGTCCGCTGCCCGGCCTGTCAGCTTGCTGGCCAGAACCTGGACCAAATCCTCCTGCTTCACTTGATGAAGGGCACACTGCCGCTCAAAGTCCTGCAGAAAGCCATCAATGTCTTCCTCTGCCTCCCCCAACTGTCGGAAGGCATTATACTGGATTTTTTTGTGGCTTACTGCTGACGATACCTGGGCGGAGGCCAGAGCTCCCACTGCTCGCTGACTCTCCTCTCTCCGCTCTGCCATCTCCGTCTTGGCTACCTCTATCTTGGCTAGCTCTACTTTGGTCCGCTCTGCCATCTCCATCTTGGCTGGCTCTATCCTGGTCCGCTCTGCCATCTCCATCTTGGCCATCTCCATCTTGGCTACCTCTATCTCGGCTAGCTCTACTTTGGTCCGCTCTGCCATCTCCATCTTGTCTAGCTCTATTTTGGCTAGCTCTACTTTGGTCAACTCTGCCATCTCCATCTTGGCTAGCTCTATCCTGGTACGCTCTGCCATCTTTTCCTTCAGATCAGTACGCACATCAGCCATCACCTCTCGTACGATCTCTACTGCAGGTTTGGGCCATAGAACGCCAGTCTGCTCTTTACCTCCCTCTGGAACTCAGTCTCTTCCACGTTCACATTGGGGGGCGCTGCACTGTCGTGTTCCATGACGGCTGCAACAAATGCTTTTGTTTTGTTGCTGGCGATTAACCCTCGAGCTTCCACCAGGTCTTTTAATGTATTCCTCTTTAACTTCTGGTAGTTGTTTTCCATTCAGTCCTTTACTCCTGTAGACGGGGTATCATATCCCGCTGTCTGCCACCAGTGTAACGGGGTCTGCTGTGCTGTAATACCTCTTACATTATCACCCCGTGTTTCAGGAGGTCCACTCTGCTTTTCCTGGATTCAGAATGAAGGACGCTGGCTCGAAAGGCTTTGTTACATGGGAACATATAAAAGATCACTGCTTCTCCACGTATTTCCAGTGTGACAACCTTTTACTCACAGGTCTCAGAATATATATACATACAGAGGACAGGACAATCAATATGTGGCAGGCCAGTAGATAACAAGCTCCAATTAAGAAGCCAGACGTACATTACAATAGCTGCAGGTGGCCGGCAGCCCCAATCATTTACCGTGGGATTTACAAAGGTGGGGGGAGGTCAGAAGTGGGATATCTCGTTTACCTCTGCCCAGGGGTCGCAGCCGGTCGGCTGATGCATTAGGGACATGCATCTCACATTGCACCTATCATACATGCATATCATATTCGGGGTGCTGAGGGGTTCTGTAACACCGTCCTTCTGACAGTCCTTGTTGAGACCATACGGGGAGAACGTGCTCCAGGTGTGTATACAGCAAGCTTCTTTGCGGAGAAGTCATTCTTTATACATCTTCTGCTCCTCGCAATTTCATTAGACTTAATGAAATTAACCATTGATCGACTACAAAAAGCAGTATTAGATCTACAGATGAAGATTGATGAATATCGTGCAACAGTTGAGTTCATGTAGGAAATCAGACGAATCAGCTGTTTATAAAGAATCCGCTAATGTTGTTTTGGAAAATCTCCATAAAGAACTGCAGGAGAGAAAACGCCAAAAGTTTACCGCGGACGAGGTTTAGAAATGGCGTGGCGTAAATTTCGGACGTGGAACTAATCCAAGACCGCACTCTGGGAGTGGTTATCCTTATTCGGATTCAAGCAGTGACTGTTCCGGTTCACGGAGACACCAGCAGATAAGGCTCCTGCAAATATCCAGGCCTTCAGATATGGGCGCCTTCAGATATCGGGGCCTGCAGATGTCAGGGCCTGTAGGTGTGGGCACTGGCAAGTATGGGAACCTGAAGACATGGTTGTCTGCAGATATGGGCTCCTGCAAATATCCGGGCCTTCAGATATAGGTGCCTTCAATGGCGCTGCAGATATGGGCGCCTGCAGATATCGGTGCTGGTATCGGGCTGTAGTGGGCACTAGAAGGTATGGGAACCTGCAGACATGGTTGCCTGCAGATATGGGCTCCTGAACTTATAGGCACCTGCAGATATCAGCGCCTGCAGATATGGGCACCTGCAGATATGGGTACCTGCAGATTTGGGTGCTGTGGAGACACAGCATTGTATTTTAATTAACCAGACGTCTATTTTTGGGTGTTGAGGTAGGATCTAAGTGACCCTTCACAGGTGACCTAGTAATTTCCAAATTAATTCACAGAACGTTGCTAGCAACATAAATAACCAGACGGAGACGTGTTTCTGTCTGGGAGAATCGAGCAAGATTAATTTCCCATGTATTACATCATCATCTTTTATAGTATTTAGTGAGCTTGTACTTCAACCAATAGTATGAAACCACACCTACAACATTTTAACCTATGAAAATACAGGAAGACTGGAAACTACATATATGGTCATATACACATGACCATAGAATGGAACAATAGCATACTTATTCTTTAAAGTATTCTACAGTGATACACCCCAAGGCCTCATATCTTGTCCAAACTGGAGCAGTCTAGTTTTTATTACAGCCCATGACCTTTACTCCAGTAGAAAAAACTATTTGGCTTTATAATAGCCAGAAACTATTGCCTAGTAACAGAATTTATCTCATAAAGACAAGATGGAGTTACAAACACAAAATGGAACATTCAGTTTTGATCTTTCTTAATTTAGTCCTTCACATGGGAAACCAGGAAGAATAGACTGTTATATATAAAAAACTTTATAAACGAGGAGGAGGTGTCGCATTGTATGTTAGAAAAGCGTATATCTGCATTGAAGCTTCAGAGACTGGGAGTTCTGTGGAAACTGTTTGGGTAAGAATACAAGGACAGAACAATGGAAAGGACAACATTGTAGGCATTTACTACAGTGTTGTGTTTCGGTAACTGAGGAGGACAGGAACAACAGCAGGGCAGCCGAACACCTGAGATGTTGGTAACTGATGGGTTGCAGATTCCTAAACTAACGACACAACTAGAGGTAGCCGTGGAGCGTTCCTACGTTGATCCTAGACGCCTCGTCACAGCCTGAGAGATAACTACACCTAAAGGCAGAAAGATGAAAGCTATCTGCCCCGGAGCAGATCCCCAAAGAAAATAGGAAGCCCCAAACATATAATGGCGGTTAGACAAGATGAAAATACAAACATAGGCAGAAAATAGACTAAGCAAACGCTGGGGCCACAAGCTGACTAAATAGGATAGGACAGGAGAGATTACTTTCTGCAACCCAGAAAACCCTACAAAAATCCAACAATTCTGATTACAAAAATACTGAGATCACACGATCTCGCCACCCGCTAAATCAGATCTCAGTGTGAACAAAAACCAAGCCGCAGCCGCTGAAAAAACAGGAAAAAGCAAATGAGCAAATAACAGTGGCTGCAGATAAACTGTGAGGAGCTCAGGCCCCAGGAGGGGACCTGGCTGACCTCCACAAAAGTGCAGAAAACAATGCAAAAAGCAAGCACAAAAATAAAAGCAAAAAATATCTTATCTGAAAGCAGGAGATGCAGGCAAGACTCCAGCAAACTTCCAAATGAACCAGGAACCACAATTGAGACAAGAACAATCGATCACCGGCAACCATCATGGGAGGGAACCTCCCTTATATCAGACCAGTCAGTGAACCCAGAGTGCCACTCCTCGCTGAAAGGTTCAGTGCTGTCTGTAACCACCAGAGGGAGCCTCTGCTCAGAAACCATCTCTAGCACATCCACAACACTACAGGCCGCCTATGCAAGATGAAGATATGGATGAATTCTTTATGCATCAAATGGCCAAGTTCTCCAAAAAATATGACATAGTGGTCATGGGGGATTTCAACTATTCAGACATTTGTTGGGAATCTCTCTCAGGCAAAACTAACAGGTCAAAGAAATTCTTATACTCTCTTAACTGATAACTTTATCTTCCAAAAGGTAGGGGAGAAAACAAGGGATCTGCTACCTTAGATCTAATCCTTATAAACAGGGAGGAAATGGTTGAGGAGGTAAGAGTGGCTGGGACCCTAGGAGGTAGTGACCATGCTATTTTAGAATTTTGGATAACTAGAGGAGGAAGACCTGTGAAGACTCAGACGTCAAGGTTAGATTTCAGAATGGCAGATTTTAAGGGACTCAGAAAGAGAATTGGAGGGATCCAATGGCTGGATATCCTTAAGGACAAAAATGTCCAGGAAGGATGGGAAATCTTGACAAATGAGATTCTCAAAGCACAATCGTTAACAATTCCGAAAAGAGGGAAGAATGGAAGCATTTAAGGAAACCAGGATGGATGAACATAGAACTTAAACACATGCTAAAAAGGAAGAAAGAAATGTTAATCAAATGGAAAGAGGGAGGCATATCTAAAGAATAATATAATGCCGTCTGCAGAACCTGCAGGGCACAAATCAGATTATCTAAAGCTGACAATGAATTAAGGCTTGCAAGAGACGTCAAAAGCAACAAAAAAGGATTTTGGGGATATGTCAAAAGTAAAAGAAAAGTCAAAGATGCTATAGGATTTTTACAGGATAAAATGATGAAATGGTAAGAATGGATGTTGATAAGGCGAACTTTTAAATTCCTATTTTGCATCTGTTTTCTCTCAGAAAGGAAATGTAACATCAACTGATCTTCACTGTCCTATTAAGAGAATAGAAGAATCCAGGATATCTATAAACAGAAAAATAGTGAGGAAACACTTAGCTAACATAAATAAGTTCAAGTCTCCAGGTCCAGATGAATTACACCCCACAGTACTGAAGGAGATAGCAGAAGAAATTCTTGAACCACTCTTCATAATCTTTGAAAATTCTTGGAGAACAGGAGAAGTCCCAGAAGACTGGAGAAGAGCAAATGTTGTTCCTATCTTCAAAAAGGGGAAGAAGGTGGACCCAGGGAACTATAGGCCGGTGAGTCTGACTTCTATACCAGGAAAGATCTTTGAACAAATTATTAAACAACATGTATGTAAGTACCTGGATAAGAATGAAGTGATTAAACAGAGTCAGCATGGGTTTGCAACTAATAAGTCATGTCAGACTAACATAATTTCCTTCTATGACAGAATCACTGACTGGGTGGATCAGGGAAATGCTGTAGATATAGTATATCTTGACTTCAGCAAAGCATTTGACAAAGTATCTCACACAATCCTTATTGAAAAAATTACTAAGTATGGAATGGACAAGGCAACTGTTAGGTGGATTCATAACTGGCTTAGTGATCGGTCCCAAAGAGTCATCGTAAATGGCTGCACATCCAGTTGGAAGAATGTATCAAGTGGGGTACCACAGGGCTTTGACCTGGGCCCTGTATTGTTCAACATCTTTATCAATGATTTAGATGAAGGAATTGAGGGTAAGCTGATTAAATTTGCTGATGACACAAAGCTAGGAGGGGATAGCTAATACTAGCCAAGAGAGAAGATTCAAAAAAATATAAATAGCAGTGGACAGCAACTAACAGAATGGTTTTTAACAGGGAAAAATGCAAAGTACTACATCTGGGCAATAAAAATGAAAAAAGCATATACAAAATGGGAGGAATAGGGCTAAGTAACAGCACATGTGAAAAAGACTTGGGTATACTAATTGATCACAGACTGAACATGAGTCAACAGTGTGATGCAGCAGCAAAAAAGGCAAATACAATTCTAGGATGTATTAACAGAAGCATACAGTCTAGATCACGTGAGGTCATTATTGCCCTCTACTCCTCTTTGGTCAGACCTCATCTGGACTTTTAAAAAAGACATCAACAAACTGGAGCAAGTTCAGAGAAGAGCCACCAGAATGGTGACCGGTCTGCAAACCATGTCCTATGAGGAACGGTTGCAGGATTTGGGAATGTTTAGCTGCAAAAAAGAAGACTGAGAGGAGACTTAATAGCTGTCTACAAATATCTGAAGGGCTGTCACATTGTAGAAGGATCATCTTTATTCTCATTTGCACAAGGAAAGACTAGAAGCAATGGGATGAAACTGAATGGGAGGAGACACAGATTAGATATTAGAAAAAACTTTTTGACAGTAAGGCTGTGTTTCCATGGTCCGGAAACACAGCGCTTTGGACGGAGCGGAAAGTCCGCTCCGCCCAAAGCCCCGCCCCCCTTTGAACGCGCGGTCATTACGGATGTGTTCATGGAACACATCCGGAACACATCCGGAATGACCGCAGGCCACATAGCCCTGTGTTATTTCCCTTGCGGCGACGCAGCGTCGCCGCAAGGGAATAGGACATGCTGCGGTCTAAAAAGACACGCCGCATGTCCGTAAACGCAGGTCTTCCGCCTGCGTGTTTTGAAGCATAGTGGAGAGGGATTTCTTGAAATCCCCTCCACTATGCTGTAACATCTGGACGCTGCGTGTTTGACGTTGCGCCAACGCACAGCGGCAAACACGCAGCAAATCCGGACTGTTTCCTGACCGTGGAAACATACCCTTAGGGTGATCAATGAGTGGAACAGGCTGCCACGAGAGGTGGTGAGTTCTCCTTCAATGGAAGTCTTCACACATAGGCTGGACAGACATCTGTCTGGGATGATTTAGTGAATCCTGCTTTGAGCAGGGGGTTGGACCAGAAGGCCCAGGAGGTCCCTTCCAACTCTACCATTCTATGATTATATGATATACTGTATATGTTGACTTTTGAATTTATGTGTTTCTTTTTGGCTGGTCAAGAAAAGATACTTTTGCTTGTGTAAGCCTGTAATATGTTTTGTAAGTTGACATTTGATGTAACATACTGTGTCGTTATCCTGGATCACTAGTGATGTTTGCTGAGATACTGATTATGCATTGTTTAGGCCAGTCAGTTTGTTGGCATTCAAAGCAGAGAAGGAAATTTATGCAAATAGATTACATTATCATACAATGCGAGTTGATCTTATCAGCATTAGGCCGGGGTCAGACATGCGAGAAACTGCACGAGTCTCGCATGTCAATACCGGCACTGCCGCCGGCACTTGGGACCGGAGCGTGCAGCTGCATAGAAATACATGCAGCCACACGCTCCTGTCGGAATGCCGGCGGCAGTGCCGGGTATTGACATGCGAGACTCGGGCGAGTTTCTTGCATGTCTGACCCCGGCCTTACCTGTAAATACTGAATGAAGGACACTTGTTAACCATAAAAAGAGGTTATATGCCTCTATAGAGAGACAGAGATTCAGCCAAGACATCCAGACATCCAGGGATTCTACAGGACAGCAGCCAAAACAACATGGCTCCATCACGAGGGACACAAATTTGTAATTCTACAGGATGCCGGCTTAGGGAACCACGGCCCTGGCTGGAAGAATACAGATCTGCTCCATTGACCATCGCTGAACCATGGATATGTTTGGAGAAAGCCAGGATAGGGACCCGCCGGTTGCCCGACTCCATGGAGATGTTCGGAGAAGCCAGGTTGTGACCCTCCGGTCAACTGACCTTGTACCTGAATGGACTGTCATCTTCCTACGCTTGTCGTTACCTCCTCTCTGTGTGTGCCAAAGGTGGGGTAGTTGGCCCTGGAAAGTTTGAAGTATCAGCTGCCATTATCCTGGCAAGTCAGCAGAAGGGTGGGACTCTAATGTGCACCATCTTGGATACTGTGCTGGGACTCTTCTACGTGTTATCTGTCTGTTTTGTCGTTCAGTAAAGTATTACCAAACTGTTTTACCGTCACCCTGTGTTGTCTGAGTAGCGTTATGTCCACTTTAAAAGGAGAGCGGACGTTCGGTAGGATGTTCCCTGGTCCATGCGGTTTCGGCTAGCGGAAAGGGGTACCTTCTGACCCCCCGTGTCTCCACAAGCTCCTGCAGATATGGGGGCCTGCAGATATGAGCACTTGCAGATATGGTCACCTGCAGATATCGATGACTGCAGATATGGTCGCCTACATTTATGGGCACCTGAACTTATAGGCTCCTGCAGATATCAGCACTTGCAGATAAGGACTCCTGCAGACATTGGTGCCGCAGATATGGGCTCCTGAAGATATGAGCGCCTGCAGATACTGCAGATACTGGGGCCTGCAGATATGGGCACATGCAGATATGGGCGCCTACAGATACTGGGGCCTGAACATATCGACACCTGCATATATGGGTGCCTGCAGATATCGTCAATTGCAGATATGGGCACCGGCATATATGAGCTTCTGAAAATAAGGGCTCCTGCAGATATGGTCTCCTGCACATATGGCGCCTGCAGACAACCGGGCCTGCAGATATGGGCGCTTGCAGATATGGGTCGTTGCAGATATCGGCACCTGCAGATATGAGTGTCTGTAAATATGGGCTCCTGAAGATATTGGTGCCAGCAGATATCAGCGCCTGCAGATATTTTCTCCTGAAGGTATTGGCGCCTGCAGATATCGGAGCCTACAGATGTGGGCACCTGCAGATATCGGTACCTGGAGATATAGGCGCCTGCAGATATCGGCGACTGCATTTATGGGCACCTGCAGATATGGATGCGTGCAGATTGCAGATATGGGCACCTGCAGATGTGGGCACCTGTAGATGTGGGCACCTGCAGATACGGTGGTATGGGTGCCTGCGGATATGGGCTTCTGAATATATCAGTGCCTGCAGATATAGGCTCCTGCAGAAATGGGCACCTGCAGATATTATCGCATGTAGATATGGGTGCCTGCAGATACGGGTGTCTGCATATATCATCGCATGTAGATATGGGCTTCTGCAGATATAGTTGCCTGAAGATAAGTGTGCCTGCAGATGTGGGCGCCTGCAGATATAGTGGTATGGGAGCCTGCAGATATGGGCTTCTGAATATATCGGCGCCTGCAGATATTTGGTTGCCTGCAGATATCAGAAGCCTGCAGATATGGGGGACTGCAGATATCGGTGACTGCAGATATGGGCACCTGCAGATATGGGTGCCTGCAGATATTGGCTCCTGCAGATATGGGGGCCTGCAGATATCAGTGACTGCAGATATGGGCTCCTACATATATGGACACCTGAACTTATGGGCTCCTGCAGATAAGGGCTCCTGCAGATATGGGCGCCTACAGATACTGGGGCCTGCAGAAATGGGCTTCTGCAAATAAGGGCTCCTGGCTGCATATAATATGGGCTCCTGCAGATATGGGTATCTGCAGATATGGTCTTCTGCACACATGGGCGCCTGCAGATAACGGGGCCTGCAGATATGGGTGCCAGTAGATATGGGAACAAGCAGATATGGGCACCAATGTGGAGCCCAGCTGTGCTGAGATTCCCACATCTCCTGGAAGGGTGCACTAAAGGATTTAACCACTGGAGGTCCAAATTCATACACACACTTCACCCATCCCTAAGACCACCAGAGGGAGCTGTATAGGCACATAAAAGGAGGGTGAAGACAGGAAAGTCAGTTAGTCAGACAGGCAGTGAGTCTGAAGCCTGCAGCTCAGCAGTGTGAGTCCATTTCAGTTCAATAGAGTGGAGTCTAGTAGAGTGGAATTGAATCCATTCCAGTCTAGTCAGAGCTGAGACAAGTGAGTAGTCTGCAGACAGAGCAGACGAATGGAGTTTGCAGTAAGGGACTCCATAGCTCAAGTTGAGAGCCAGGAGCGTGCCGACGCTCAGAGAGCGGCGAAGAGGCAGCCCACCAACTGCCAGTGTGTGTAGTCGTGTGAGGGCCCGAGTAGGCCGAAGGCAAGTGGAAAGGGAAGTAAAAGAGGCAAAGGAGCCTTAATAGCTCACCTCAACGAGTACTACCGGACGCCGGGGTCCGAACCTATAGGGATCTCCAGACCCATTAGGAGAACACTGGAGTTCCTGGAGGACTATAGGTCCCAGGACCACCACAGAGCTGATACGTAACAGGGCCAGGAGGAGTCCGGAAAGTGGGACGCTGCAAGTAGGGACTGTACTTCAGGAGAAGGTCCAACCACAAGGTCAGCCAGGTGCAGGACAGAGACTAAGTTAGGCCCAGCTACAAGCAGGCCAGGACTTCAATTGCAGAAAGGCAAGGAACAGGAGGCCACACACCTACTCAGTGGTAGAATCTGGATGTGCACCCTTCACCCTACAGTGCTCCGGGGAGTGCCTGCAATATCCTCAGTAAAGGTACCCAAAGTGACTTGTGTGTGTGTCCATCTTCTTATCCCTAACTGCCGGGTCCCACTTCGTCCTGCATCCCTACACATTTACCTGCCCTGAAGGACTCAGCCTCACCTGTGAGAGGCCTAACATCTAGCTGCCCAACACCAACCCTTCAGTGGATCTGCACCGCAGCGCTGGTCACCCTGACCAGGTACCACAGGTGGCGTCACGAATCATCATACCAACATTCACCTCCCCTGTAAATATCCCACATTTATGGGTGAGCGCCCAGGGCCATGGACTGAGCTGTGTTGCCGTGACATCCCCTATAGAAGTTATTAGGCTCGGATCCGAGTACCCCATGCTCTGGGAGGGCGGCTCATCTAACTTGGCGTCACGAACAGGATGGCGTGCCCTGCAGCAACGGAGTGATTTGTGCCCGTTGCCACCGGGTACTGTGTGCCTTAATGAAAGACTGTGTTTTGTATTATGGTGAAGATTTCCCACCATTGCCCGCCATTTACAGCGCTACCATGCGAAAAACTAGTGGGCGTACCTGCAAAAGCGCTCTGAGTCCTGGACACGCCCCCAGCGCTGACGCGGCGGCAGGTCCTGCGGAGAGCTTCAGTGAACGCTCTGACGTCAGAGCGCTGGCGACGCAGGTCCTTCTAGCAACTGTGCCCGGAGGAAGCTGCGGCCTACAGGAGAAGGTAGGCCACGTTTTACTAGGGGGCACAGAGATGTCGCAGCAGCAGGCCGACGGCGCGGCCCAGGCCAACAGCCCCATTAACTTACCCACGGGCGCTGCCTCCTCACCTGGTCCTGTAGCCCCGATAGTACCGCTGACACTGCCATATATGCCCGGAGCAAAGTGGCTTCCCCAGTACAGCGGCAAGCCAGATACCCTGTCAGGGTTCCAGAGAAAAATATGCAGCATACTGGACATGTACTCAATGTCAGAGAAGCAGAAAGCTGCAGTGGTAGTGGGACAATTGACTGGTGCTGCAGAGAGGGAAGTGGAGTCTTGGTCAGCTGCAGACCAGGAATCAGTGCTTGCAATTTTCTTAAAGCTACAGACTATCTTTGAGGACCGCACCGAAACAGACCTCCGCATGAGGTTCTACCAATGTTCTCAAAAACCGGAGGATAGCATTCGTGACTCCGCCTGCTGACTACAAGGGGCCATGCGAGCTCTCAGACAGGTTAACCCCATAAGTGTCACTAATGAAGATAAAATGTTAAAGGAATAATTTGTACGGGGACTGAGGTCCCAAGCGGAAAGCAGGACTGTGCATTGGTGGTCCTTGGATCATCCTGACGCTACTTTTGATGCCCTTAAGGATATGGCTATAAAAGGACTGCGGCCCCTGGAAACACCCGAGATGGCAACCCAGTGTCACCCGAGTGAAGCCACTCTAATGCCAGCAGCATCCACCTTCTCCCCGCTGGTTGCTAAAGCCAAAACGCAGGTGGCGCCCCCTGCTGAGCTGGACTGTCTACGGTCAGAAGTGCGCCAGCTGACCAAAAACCTGGCCACTGTAATGAGTGCCCTGCAACTGCGGACGGAACCGGAGACGGAAGGAAAGATCCTGCTAGCCGACTGTCCTGAGGATGTCCCCTGGATGAGCCAGAGGAGAAGGAGGACAACGCCACCCCCAGGAAGGACCAACGACCAGCGCCAACCTCGCCGAGGGATCGTCTGCTACCGCTGCCTGAAGGATGGTCACATCGCACGACAGTGTCCTTTAAACGAGCAAATCCTGGGTCCGAGGGCCAACACCCAGAAATAGACTCATCAGGCCCCTCAGACTGGAACCGCAGGTTTGTGGGAGGAAGACCACACCTGTCCATCATACTGGACGGGATCGCAATCCCTGCCCTGCTGGAGACTGGATCTCAGGTAACCATCATACCTGATGTCCTTTATAATAGATACTGGTCCATGGACAGTCTCCAACCCCCAAACCCGACTTTGCAGTATACGCCTCTAATGGCCTCCCTCTTGACTTACTGGGGGCTAAAAACGTAGACGTAAAAGTGGGGAGAGTGGAGCTAAAGGATCAGGGACTTCTTGTAGTGAAGACTGCTAATGAGGAAAATGGGTTGAATGTGGTACTAGGCACTAACATTATTAGTAACTGTTTGGAGGAGGTTGTGTTTTTACTCCAACAGCTCGCCGATGTTGCCAGACCAAAGCAAAAGGGAGCGATCCAGAAGGAATCCGGGCCCTGATGTGCCAGCAGCAAGTGAAACTGACCGGTGGTGAGATTGGTAATGTACGGGTAACAGACCCGAACCCCATTGTGATACCCCCAATGAGTGAAATGCTTATTTGGTGTAGAGCAGCAATAGGTCTGAGAGGACAGAACTACCAAGCAGTAGTAGAGCCCCATTGTTCAGAACACAGACCTACACTCTTGAGTGCCAGAGGGGTAGTGGAGGTACATAATGGGAGGGTGCCAGTGCGTCTTCTCAACTGGGGAGAGGATGAAGTCAAATTACCACGATATGCCACTGTTGCCAAGTTACATGCTGTAGATAATAACTCCATTCCCCCGACGGAGCCCTTAACTTCCCCACAACCAGTGGAGGATAACGGCCCGACCACCAAGGTGGAGGATTTGTGTCAACAGCTCCATGTCGGGACGGACACCACTCCAGCCCACCAGAAACAGGGAGTACATCGAGTAGTTCAGGAGTACGCACAGGTATTCAGCAAACACCCACTTGACTTTGGGAAGATAAAAGGGGTCCAACATCACATCCCCACAGGCAATCATCCCCCCATTAAAGAACGGTACAGGCCTATACCTCCAGCACACTACCAGAAAGCCAAGGAGATGTTGCGTGATATGAAGGAAGCAGGGGTGATAAGGGATAGTTGTAGTCCTGGGCAGCACCTCTAGTCCTAGTCAGGAAAAAGGATGGAAGCATGAGGATGTGTGTAGATTACAGACAAGTAAATCGCATTACACATAAAGATGCATACCCTTTACCACGCATTGAGGAATCCTTAGCTGCATTAAAGACTGCTAATTACTTTTCCACCCTTTGACCTCACTAGTGGGTACTGGCAAGTAGCTGTGGCTGAGGAGGATCGGGAGAAGACGGCTTTCACCACCCCGATGGGACTC
Source organism: Oophaga sylvatica (assembly GCA_033576555.1). NCBI lineage: Eukaryota > Metazoa > Chordata > Amphibia > Anura > Dendrobatidae > Oophaga > Oophaga sylvatica. The sequence goes on along the minus strand of JARQOD010001779.1, from coordinate 22,532 downwards.
TGAGTTTGACAGAATGCCGTTTGGACTCAGCAGTGCCCCTGGAACATTCCAGAGAGTGATGGAGAGCTGCCTGGGACATCTCAACTTCGAAACTGTGTTATTGTACCTGGATGACGTAATTGTGTACTCCAAGACGTATGAAGACCACTTGAAGCACCTGGCGGAGGTATTTGAGTCACTGTCCAAGTACGGAATGAAACTGAAGCCTTCAAAGTGCCATCTGCTCAAACAAAAGGTACAGTACTTGGGACATATTGTCAGCTCAGAAGGAGTAGCGCCAGACCCCGAGAAGGTCACCGCCATCCAGAAGTGGCCGGAGCCTAAGAACCTCAAGGAGGTACGTCAGTTCCTGGGACTGATAGGATACTACCGGAGGTTTGTGAAGGACTACACCAAGAAAGCAGCACCTCTGCAAGACCTCCTGATGGGACAGTCCCTAAAGAGCAGAAACTCTCCTTTCCACTGGGGTAAAGAATAGGCTGAGGCATTCAAAGAAATGAAGGAGATCCTGACAGGTGATGAGATCTTAGCCTACCCTGACTACAGCCAACCGTTCCTGCTGTATACCGATGCCAGTAATGAAGGATTGGGAGCTGTCCTCAGTCAGAAGCAAAATGGCCTAGAAAAGGTCATCGTCTATGCAAGCAGGAAGCTCCGCCCGACCAAGAGGGATCCCGAGAACTATAGCAGCTTCAAGTTGGAGTTCCTAGCGCTGGTCTGGGCCATCACGGAGAGGTTTAAGCATTACCTAGCCTCCAGCAAATTTACGGCCTACACTAACAATAACCCCTTAACGCATCTGGAAACAGCCAGACTGGGAGCTATGGAGCAATGATGGATGGCTCGGCTGTCAAACTACCAATTCACAATCAAGTACCAAGCAGGCCGCAAGAATGCCAACGCTGATGCCCTGTCCAGGATGCCTCATGAGTCGGACACAGAAGAAGAAGTAGATGACCTGAAAGAGATTGAACTACCTGCCTTTCACAGAAACGGGATGATCCACGAGCAACAAGCCTGCAGGAGGCCGCGTGGTAAGACGTTAAATCCTTTACCTCACCACAGCTGGAAGGAGACTCAGGACAGCGATCCAGTTGTCAGCCGTATCAAGGAGCTGATAACTCAGGAAGGTTCTTCCTTGGAGAAGGATGCATCTCCCCAAGCAAAGCAGCTGTGGAATGAGAGAAGCCTGCTGTTTATCTATCGTGAGAAGCTGTGCCGGAGGTACGTCAATCCAAGAACCCACGAGATGGTTTGGCAGATAGTAGTCCCCAGAGCAGACATCCAGATGGTGTTGGGAGCCTACCTGTTAGAACTCTCCTGTTAGGTTTTTTCTATCTTGCTGGTCACATGACCTTTGTGGCCTATTTAATCCTGCTCCGCCCTTCTGGCTTTGCTGGACTTCATTGTAATTTCTACTCTTAAGCTAGCCGGGTGCTTTGTTACATTTCTACATTAGTTTTGCCTGGTCTTTTGACCTCTATGTTCTATGTTGTTTGTTTTTCTTTTTACTGCTACAACTTCTGTTAGGAGATGTCCATCTTTTCTCCCAGTCCCTAGTTCTTGTAGGGATCCCTCCCTCGCATCTATAGGTCTTCGTACAGACTAGCTGAGGACTTTAGCGGGTCTGATCGCAGGATCAGGTTCCCCGTTACATCGTAGGGATCGAGCTTAGTTCTAACATAGGGACAGATATCCCTTTCTTTCCTTAGTGCTTGTAGCAGAACATAACACTACCACGATCAAGCGGGGCACTTTGGCTGGAAGAAGCTGGAGACCCTGTTGAAGTGTCGTTTCTACTGGGTGGGAATGCGCAGCTCCATTGAGAGGTGGTGCCAAAACTGGACCCTGTGGCCTCAGAAGAAAAGACTACAGCAGTCAGAAGACACCCCTACTACCCATCAAGACGACTCGACCCTTAGAGATCGTGGCCCTGGACCATGTTGAGTTTTCACCCAGCCGGTCAGGATACTCCTATGCCCTGACCATGGTGGATCACTACTCCAGGTTCCTGGTGGTCGCCCCTGTCAAAGATCTGATGGCAGAGACAGCAGCAAAGACGTTCCAAGCGTACTTCTGCAGACCCCATGGATATCCTGAGCAGGTGCTGACTGACCAAGGCCCAGCCTTCGAGGCCGAATTGTTCAAAGAGTTCTGCCATCTGTACGGATGTAAGAAGATAAGAACCACACCATACCACACCCAAACCAATGGTCTCTATGAAAAGATGAATCACATCGTCATTGATCTGCTGAAGACTGTACCACTCGTGGAGAGAAATCAGTGGCCAGACCTACTACCTGACCTGGTAGATCTGTACAATCACATACCTGTGAGTTCCACCAATTGCACCCCAGCTTACCTCATGCAGGCAAGACCAGGAAAGCTGCCCATGGATCTAGAGCTTGGTGTTGTAGAACCAGAAGCGGATGTGACTACTGAAGACTGGGATACGACCAGACAGGAGCAGTACAGAAAAGTACAGGCCTGTGTTGAAGACAGTCTCACTAGAGTAAGAGATAAACAAGAGACACGCTACAACAAGTGTGCTCCAGCAGAACCTTTCACACCTGGTGAAGTTGTGCTGAAAAGAAAAAGGAGGATGCACAAACTTGATGATCAATGGAAAAGGAGCCCTACACTGTACTGAATTCAAGGTTTGATAACCAGAAAACATGTGTAATCAGTAAAGATGGAGGAAGAACGACCACAACTGTATCCAGAGATCACCTGAAGTTGTGTCCAGATCTGCTAAAGCCCCAAGAAGAAGTGCCTTTGATGCTTTCCGAGGAACCTGAAGAAAAGGTAATACATACAGAATTAGGAGATTTTCCAGCGGATTGGCCTAGAATCAGAGAAGCCGTTATCATCCCTGTGCTCCAATTCTACCAACAACATGAAGAACCACTACAGCAAGTTGAGCTAGTTGCCGCAGTAGAGTTAGTTCCAGAGGAACCTGCCCAAGCAGAATCCCAAGAAGTAGAACCTATTGAGGAAGAACCTCAGGAAGAAACCCCTGCAGAAGTCGAGCCAAATAACCCAGCTCATAGTATACTTGCCAGTCCTGTAGAGAGGTTAAGGCAATTCTATAATTCACTCTCACGCAGAACAAACAGGGAAACTGCTACCTCACAGGTCACTGCACCACGCAGGTCAGAACGTAGCACAAAAGGACAAATCCCTGCTAGGTTTAGAGACTAGTTCAGCCCTTGGCAGATGTATATAGTTAATCTAGAGCCATTGTATATAAATGTAAAATGTATTGTTATTTCTTTGTGCCTTACTAATTTGTTTTTCCGTTTGATTGCAATTCAAGTGAAATGGACATTATTGTTATTACTTGTTTTTCCAATTACCCTCAGAGCAATCTTTTCCAAAAGAGACTGGACTTTTCAGATTGCTCATACACTAATTGTTATTATATATGTATATAGTTATTTATTTCTGCAACAGTTCAAGAGTGCCTTACCTCCCGTAAAGGGAAGATATAGTGATATATTGTTTAATGTTTTGTTTTTCTAAAAATGTCTTTCAGCCCGGGAGTGCTGAATTGTACTAGGGGGGAATGTGGAGCCCAGCTGTGCTAGGATTCCCACATCTCCTGGAAGGGTGCACTAAAGGATTTAACCACTGGAGGTCCCAATTCATACACACACCTTCACCCATCCCTAAGACCACCAGAGGGAGCTGTATAGGCATATAAAAGGAGGGTGAAGACAGGAAAGTCAGTTAGTCAGACAGGCAGTGAGTCTGAAGCCTGCAGCTCAGCAGTGTGAGTCCATTTCAGTTCAATAGAGTGGAGTCTAGTAGAGTGGAATTGAATCCATTCCAGTCTAGTCAGAGCTGAGACAAGTGAGTAGTCTGCAGACAGAGCAGACGAGTGGAGTTTGCAGTAAGGGACTCCATAGCTCAAGTTGAGAGGCAGGAGCGTGCCGACGCTCAGAGAGCGGCGAAGAGGCAGCCCACCAACTGCCAGTGTGTGTAGCCGTGTGAGGGCCCGAGTAGGCCGAAGGCAAGTGGAAAGGGAAGTAAAAGAGGCAAAGGAGTTTTAATAGCTCACCTCAACGAGTACTACCGGACGCCGGGGTCCGAGCCTATAGGGATCTCCACGACCCATTAGGAGAACACCGGAGTTCCAGGAGGACTATAGGTCCCAGGACCACCACAGAGCTGATACGTAACTGGGCCAGGAGGAGTCCGGAAAGTGGGACGCTGCAAGTGGGGACTGTACTTCAGGAGAAGGTCCAACCACAAGGTCAGCCAGGTGCAGGACAGAGACTAAGTTAGGCCCAGCTACATGCAGGCCAGGACTTCAATTTCAGAAAGGCAAGGAACAGGAGGCCACACACCTACTCAGTGAAAGAATCTGGATGTGCACCCTTCACCCTACAGTGCTCCGGGGAGTGCCTGCAATATCTTCAGTAAAGGTACCCAAAGTGACTTGTGTGTGTGTCCATCTTCTTATCTCTAACTGTCGGGTCCCCTTCGTCCTGCATCCCTACACATTTACCTGCCCTGAAGGACTCAGCCTCACCTGTGGGAGGCCTAACATCTAGCTGCCCAACACCAACCCTTCAGTGGATCTGCAAAGCAGCGCTGGTCACCCTGACCAGGTACCACAGGTGGCGTCACGAATCATTCTATAAACATTCATTCCCCTGTAAATATCCCACATTTATGGGTGAGCGCCAGAGCCACGGACCGAGCTGTGTTGCCGTGACATCCCCTATAGAAGTTATTAGGCTCGGATCCGAGTACCCCATGCTCTGGGAGGGCGGCTCACCAGCAGATATCGGCGCTTGCAGATATCGGTGCCTGCAGATACGGCCATCTGCAGATATCAGCGCCTGCAGATATGAGTGTCAGCAAATATGGGCACCTGCAGGTATGAGCTGCTGCAGATATGGACGCCTGCAGATATTTTCTCCTGAAGGTATTGGTGCCTGCAGATATCGACAACTGCATTTATGGGTGCCTGCAGATATGGACGCGTGCAGATATGGGCTTCTGAATATATCGGCGCCTGCAGATATCAGTGACTGCAGATATTTTATCCTGAAGGTATTGGCGCCTGCAGATATCGGAGCCTACAGATGTGGGCAACTGCAGCTATCAGCACCTGGATATATGGGCGCCTGCGGATATAGGCTCCGGCAGATATGGGTGCTTGCAGATATAGGCACCTGCATGTCCAATAATTTGCTAGATTTTATGAAATGCCCTCGTGGCTTTCTTTACATTGGTGAAATGAGGCAGCAGATTGGAACTCGCGTTAAGAAATAAATCCTCCACCCGGTGTGAAGACATCTTATTGCAGCCTCCATCACACTATAGAGATAAAGGACACACGACTGCCCAACTAAATATCAGGTACTGGAACAAGTTACAATTCTGAGGAGCGGAGGAAGTATAAAGAATGACTTCTCCACAGAGAAGCTCGCTGGACACACACCTGGAGCACGTTCTCACGCATGGTCTGAACAAGGACTATCAGATGGCCGTATTATGTGCGGGTAATTCATTCTGTCGGCTTCTCGAAATCTTGTGTCTTTACTCTCCAGACATCAGAAGGACGGCGACTGAAGTATGGAGGAATTATTCTCTACACAGGGTCCAATACAAGGACAAATCATACAAGTATACCCTGTCTCACTGCATGACACGATCCATCTCTCCACACGTGGATACAAAGAGCTTGAGATGAGGACAGCAGTTTTTGAATAGTTTTTTCTATATATAATAAAATATTTTTTGCGCGTCTGCAATAGTAGAGAAATTCATAATGAAATGGAGAAGAATACATGACGATGTCAGGAACGGCCACACGGAAGGCCCAGGGGAAATTAATTAGGATTCCCCCGCTGCCACAAATATGTCACGAACTGCAGGGATTTATATTTATCCCACTTTCCAGTCCGCTTAGGAACTTGCAGATCTCCGGCACCCCCCTTTACCCTCAGGTCAGTCAGGGAACTACACCTAGGATAATTAGTCGCCGGACGGGCCGCTTAGACATGTACTGGCTATTAGGCACGCTGCAGTGAGGGAATTAAACTACTCCTAGCCGCAGCCAGGCAATACGCTTATAAAACCAGCTACATCACTGCCAGCTATGCCCAAAGCCCAGCACACATTCGCTGCCACCAGCCTCTGGTTCTAGAATATGGGGCAGAGGCCACCCCAATTAAGTAGCGTAGTTCATTTCAGGCACGTGCAAATTCGTTATAGAGCATAAAACGAACTAGTAATTTTATATTTTACTTCAAAAAGAGAGGCAGTGTTTACAGGGTATAAAAATTTTTTTACAAAGTGAGACAATTGAAAATATGTTCAATATGGTTACAAAATAAAAGGGGTTAACATAAGAGAGATTAACTTCAAGATCATTGCAGGCAAGCCATGCGGTTGGGGGATGGGCGACATGTCGCAGTGCATTACAGACGTGCACTGCATCTGGTTTCCAGGACAAATCTGAGGCAAAATTACCTGGCCCTGCCTTATAGCCCTCTGGTCATGACATCACTAAAGGGGCTGAGTTACCACAGCCATCTCGCTCAGAGTTACAGATTTGCTAACAAAACTTATAATTATCATAACTCAGAGATGGAGTCAGTTACAGCGATGCACAGTGTACCATCTTACTCCACAGGACGTTGGCGTGCATTTAAGTCCAAATGCAGAGTGCCTGGGTGGAACGGCTAAGCAGGAATCTGATTCTTGGATTTTACTGGTGCCACAGCTTAGAAAATTCACTGATTACAAGTTTCACCGATGAATTGGCAGATATGAAAATTTCATACTCATAACCTACACAGGGGCCAAGATATTTAATCTTGAATACCTATCATACAACAAATGAAGAGACCATGTGGTTTCTAAACTGCTTTCAGTCGGCTTCTCAGTGGGGCTAGCCACCTGGTAACAGGTTACACAGAGTGTGTAGTGAGCTGGAGAGGGGGGAAGACCACTGCCTGAGGCTGCAACACATAATGAATGTAGATGTCTTTGTGTGGGGAAGGTTCTGGAAAGGAGCATTGATTGTGGGCCCAAATGGGGTATCATTACAGACGAGAAATAGCCATTCGGGATAAGTGGGGAAAAAAAAAAAGGTTTTCAGAACTAAGTTTCCATCCAGTATTATTTCAGTGATGCAGATACAAGGATTGTTCTCCATCCTTGGAGAGAATTATAACATCCTCATGAAAATGCGTTACATGACGTCTGACGTATCTGACAAATAACTGATGCATCGATCAGTCTGGAGGATTATTCTCTTTTGTGTCACAACTTTGCTGCAGATTTTTGTATATCTTTTACCTGTGTAGAACTCGTCTGTGGCTTTAATTGTGGTGATGAGGTTTCCTTGGTGTTACAGCATCACTAATCCCGCTCTATGGCGGTCCCATTACCGATAAGCCGGACGGGCGGAAACGTCTGCTGTCTGGATGTCACTGGAGTAAAGAAGGATTATTCTCACCAGAGGCCGGGATTCCTTGTCCGCTCTCTCCAGAGTCTCTCCTCACTTATCTTGTGACATTCCGCCATATTGGAAGAAGAAAGAAAACGTCTCACTCTTGTGCCGGGTCGTACGTCCCCCGGTCATGTCTCTCAGCATTGTAAAGTGGAGGGTTGTAGTCCGGGAAGTCCACCTGTAGAAAGACGACAGAGTGAGGAAACCCACCGGTGTCCGTGTATGAGGAGCAAACTGAGAGCGACGAATACTGGGGTGTCAGAGTCCACAGGACGACAAATCTGCCCCCGAATTACACGGACACCCAGATGTATCTACAGACACCCAGATATATCTACAGACACGAGATTACCCAGACATACAGATATATAGATATATCTACAGACACCTAGTTTACCCAGACATGCAGATATATCTACACCCAAATTACCCAGACATACAGATATATCTACACCCAAATTACCCAGACATACAGATATATCTACACCCAGATTACCCAGACATGCAGATATATCTACACCCAAATTACCCAGACATACAGATATATCTACACCCAAATTACCCAGACATACAGATATATCTACACCCAGATTATCCAGACATGCAGATATATCTACACCAAATTACCCAGACATACAGATATATCTACACCCAAATTACCCAGACATACAGATATATCTACACCCAGATTACCCAGACATGCAGATATATCTACACCCAGATTACCCAGACATGCAGATATATCTACACCAGATTACCCAGACATGCAGATATATCACACCCAGATTACCCAGACATGCAGATATATCTACACCCAAATTACCCAGACATACAGATATATCTACACCCAAATTACCCAGACATACAGATATATCTACACCCAAATTACCCAGACATATAGATATATCTACACCCAGATTACCCAGACATGCAGATATATCTACACCCAAATTACCAGACATACAGATATATCTACACCCAAATTACCCAGACATACAGATATATCTACACCCAGATTACCCAGACATGCAGATATATCTACACCCAGATTACCCAGACATGCAGATATATCTACACCCAGATTACCCAGACATGCAGATATATCCACACCCAGATTACCCAGACATGCAGATATATCTACACCCAAATTACCCAGACATACAGATATATCTACACCCAAATTACCCAGACATACAGATATATCTACACCCAGATTACCCAGACATACAGATATATCTACACCCAAATTACCCAGACATATAGATATATCTACACCCAAATTACCCAGACATACAGATATATCTACACCCAAATTACCCAGACATGCAGATATATCTACACCCAGATTACCCAGACATGCAGATATATCTACACCCAGATTACCCAGACATACAGATATATCTACACCCAAATTACCCAGACATATAGATATATCTACACCCAATTACCCAGACATACAGATATATCTACACCCAAATTACCCAGACATACAGATATATCTACACCCAGATTACCCAGACATGCAGATATATCTACACCCAATTACCCAGACATATAGATATATCTACACCCAGATTACCAGACATACAGATATATCTACACCCAAATTACCCAGACATATAGATATATCTACACCCAGATTACCCAGACATACAGATATATCTACACCCAGATTACCCAGACATACAGATATATCTACACCCAAATTACCCAGACATATAGATATATCTACACCCAAATTACCAGACATGCAGATATATCTACACCCAGATTACCCAGACATGCAGATATATCTACACCCAGATTACCCAGACATACAGATATATCTACACCCAAATTACCCAGACATATAGATATATCTACACCCAGATTACCCAGACATACAGATATATCTACACCCAGATTCCCAGACATACAGATATATCTACAGACACCAGATTACCCAGACATACAGATATATAATATATCTACAGACACCTAGTTTACCCAGACATGCAGATATATCTACACCCAGATGACCCAGACATACAGATATATCTACACCCAGATTACCCAGACATGCAGATATATCTACACCCAATTACCCAGACATGCAGATATATCTACACCCAGATTACCCAGACATGCAGATATATCTACACCCAGATTACCCAGACATACAGATATATCTACACCCAGATTACCCAGACATGCAGATATATCTACACCCAGATTACCAGACATACAGATTTATCTACACCCAGATTACCCAGACATACAGATATATCTACACCCAGATTACCCAGACATACAGATATATCTACACCCAGATTACCCAGACATGCAGATATATCTACACCCAGATTACCCAGACATACAGATATATCTACACCCAGATTACCCAGACATACAGATATATCTACACCCAGATTACCCAGACATGCAGATATATCTACACCAGATTACCCAGACATACAGATATATCTACACCCAGATTACCCAGACATACAGATATATCTACACCCAGATTACCCAGACATGCAGATATATCTACAACCAGATTACCCAGACATACAGATATATCTACACCAGATTACCCAGACATACAGATATATCTACACCCAGATTACCCAGACATACAGATATATCTACACCCAGATTACCCAGACATGCAGATATATCTACACCCAGATTACCCAGACATACAGATATATCTACACCCAGATTACCCAGACATGCAGATATATCTACACCCAGATTACCCAGACATGCAGATATATCTACACCCAGATTACACAGACATACAGATATATCAACACCCAGATTACCCAGACATACAGATATATCTACACCCAGATTACCCAGACATACAGATATATCTACACCCAGATTACCCAGACATGCAGATATATCTACACCCAGATTACACAGACATACAGATATATCAACACCCAGATTACACAGACATGCAGATATATCTACACCCAGATTACACAGACATACAGATATATCAACACCCAGATTACACAGACATGCAGATATATCTACACCCAGATTACACAGACATACAGATATATCTACACCCAGATTACCCAGACATACAGATATATCTACAGACACCCAGATTACCCAGACATACAGAGTGATGTCACGGCCAAGGGGTATAAGGCAGGGCCAGCTCATTTTGCTTCAGATTTGCCCTGGGAACCTGACACAGTGAAAGTCTGTGATGCATTATGACTAGAGATGAGCGACTTTGCCTTTTTTAGGGTCGAGTCGGGTTTCGGACCACCCGACTTTATCAAAAGTCGAGTCAAACTAAATCGGTCGACTAACGGAAAAAGTCGAAGGTCCGACTGAAACACGAAACCTATTGCAAGTCAATGGGGAATAACAGTCGGCAGGGAGTGGAGGACAGTAACACCTACAGTGCCCATTTCACTGCCAACAACATCCATTCTTATTAAGCTTGTCAACCTTCATTTACTTTATAATAATAGTAACGCATTTAAAACTGGGGGTTATTTGGCTAAAGTTGTGGGGGGGGTAGGTCTGGCTCCAGGTTTTCGTGGGCCCCGGGCCAAAGAGTGTCAGTGGGCCCCTTTAACACATACCAAAATTCATGATGCTCCGATACGGCAGAGAAATATAGGTATAGTACAATGACAAATACTTCACTTCTTACATTACATGAGTGATATCTATTGTAAATTCTACAATAGCTCAAAAACCGGACAGTATAGTCCTCCATACAGTATTATGGGCACCACATAGTGCGCCAGACAGAATAATGAGCCCCATATATTGCTCCATACATAATAATGAACCCCATATATTGCTCCATACATAATAATGAGCCCCATATATTGCTCCATACAGAATAATGAGCCCCATATATTGCTCCATACAGAATAATGAGCCCCATATATTGCTCCATACAGAATAATGAGCCCGATATATTGCTCCATACATAATAATGAACCCCATATATTGCTCCATACAGAATAATGAGCCCCATATATTGCTCCATACTGAATAATGAGCCCCATATATTGCTCTATACAGAATAATGAGCCCCATATATTGCTCCATACAGAATAATGAGCCCCATATATTGCTCCATACAGAATAATGAGTCCCATATATTGCTCCATACAGAATAATGAGCCCCATATATGATGCTCCATACAGAATAATGAGTCCCATATATTGTACCATACAGAATAATGAGCCCCATATAATATTCCATACAGAATAATGAGCCCCATATATTGCTCTATACAGAATAATGAGCCCCATATATTGCTCCATACAGAATAATGAGCCCCATATATTGCTCCATACAGAATAATGAGCCCCATATATTGCTCCATACAGAATAATGAGCCCCATATATTGCTCTATACAGAATAATGAGCCCCATATATTGCTCCATACAGAATAATGAGCCCCATATATTGCTCTATGCAGAATAATGAGCCCCATATATTGCTCTATACAGAATAATGAGCCCCATATATTGCTCCATACAGTATAATGAGCCCCATATATTGCTCAATACAGTATAATGAGCCCCATATATTGCTCCATACGGAATAATGAGCCCCATATATTGCTCCATACAGAATAATGAGCCCCATATATTGCTCTATGCAGAATAATGAGCCCCATATATTGCTCTATACAGAATAATGAGCCCCATATATTGCTCCATACAGAATAATGAGCCCCATATATTGCTCTATACAGAATAATGAGCCCCATATATTGCTCCATACGGAATAATGAGCCCCATATATTGCTCCATACAGTATAATGAGCCCATATAGTGCTCTAAACAGAATAATGAGCCCCATATATTGCTCCACATAGAATAATGAGTCCCATATATGATGCTCCATATAGAATAATGGGCCCAATATAATGCTTCATACATTATAATGAACCCCATATATTAATCTTAATAATAATCTTTATTTTTAGATAGCGCTAACATATTCCGCAGCGCTTTACAGTTTGCACACATTATCGTCGCTGTCCCCGATAGGGGCTCACAATCTGGATTCCCTATCAGTATGTCTTTGGAGTATGGGAGGAAACCGGAGAACCCGGAGGAAACCCACGCAAACACGGGGAGAACATACAAACTCCTTGCAGATGTTATCTATATACAGAATAATGAGCCCCAAATATTGCTCTATACAGAATGAGCCCCATATATTGCTCCATATAGAATAATGAGTCCCATATATGATGCTCCATACAGAATAATGGGCCCAATATAATGCTTCATACATTATAATGAGCCCCATATATTGCTCCATACAGAATAATGAGCCCCATATATTGCTCCATAAGGAATAATGAGTCCCATATATGATGCTCCTTACAGAATAATGGGCCCAAATATAATGCTTCATACAGTATGTGCCACATATATTGCTCCATACAGAATAATGAGCCCCATATATTGCTCCATACAGAATAATGAGCCCCATATATTGCTCCATACAGAATAATGAGCCCCATATATTGCTCCATACAGAATAATGAGCCCCATATATTGCTCTATACAGAATAATGAGCCCCATATATTGCTCCATACAGAATAATGAGCCCCATATATTGCTCTATGCAGAATAATGAGCCCCATATATTGCTCTATACAGAATAATGAGCCCCATATATTGCTCCATACAGTATAATGAGCCCCATATATTGCTCAATACAGTATAATGAGCCCCATATATTGCTCCATACGGAATAATGAGCCCCATATATTGCTCCATACAGAATAATGAGCCCCATATATTGCTCTATGCAGAATAATGAGCCCCATATATTGCTCTATACAGAATAATGAGCCCCATATATTGCTCCATACAGAATAATGAGCCCCATATATTGCTCTATACAGAATAATGAGCCCCATATATTGCTCCATACGGAATAATGAGCCCCATATATTGCTCCATACAGTATAATGAGCCCATATAGTGCTCTAAACAGAATAATGAGCCCCATATATTGCTCCACATAGAATAATGAGTCCCATATATGATGCTCCATATAGAATAATGGGCCCAATATAATGCTTCATACATTATAATGAACCCCATATATTAATCTTAATAATAATCTTTATTTTTAGATAGCGCTAACATATTCCGCAGCGCTTTACAGTTTGCACACATTATCGTCGCTGTCCCCGATAGGGGCTCACAATCTGGATTCCCTATCAGTATGTCTTTGGAGTATGGGAGGAAACCGGAGAACCCGGAGGAAACCCACGCAAACACGGGGAGAACATACAAACTCCTTGCAGATGTTATCTATATACAGAATAATGAGCCCCAAATATTGCTCTATACAGAATGAGCCCCATATATTGCTCCATATAGAATAATGAGTCCCATATATGATGCTCCATACAGAATAATGGGCCCAATATAATGCTTCATACATTATAATGAGCCCCATATATTGCTCCATACAGAATAATGAGCCCCATATATTGCTCCATAAGGAATAATGAGTCCCATATATGATGCTCCTTACAGAATAATGGGCCCAATATAATGCTTCATACAGTATGTGCCACATATATTGCTCCATACAGAATAATGAGCCCCATATATTGCTCCATACAGAATAATGAGCCCCATATATTGCTCTATGCAGAATAATGAGCCCCATATATTGCTCTATACAGAGTAATGAGCCCCATATATTGCTCCATACAGTATAATGAGCCCCATATATTGCTCCATACAGAATAATGAGCCCCATATATTGCTCTATGCAGAATAATGAGCCCCATATATTGCTCTATACAGAATAATGAGCCCCATATATTGCTCAATACAGTATAATGAGCCCCATATATTGCTCCATACGGAATAATGAGCCCCATATATTGCTCCATACAGAATAATGAGCCCCATATATTGCTCTATGCAGAATAATGAGCCCCATATATTGCTCTATACAGAATAATGAGCCCCATATATTGCTCCATACAGAATAATGAGCCCCATATATTGCTCTATACAGAATAATGAGCCCCATATATTGCTCCATACGGAATAATGAGCCCCATATATTGCTCCATACAGTATAATGAGCCCATATAGTGCTCTAAACAGAATAATGAGCCCCATATATTGCTCCACATAGAATAATGAGTCCCATATATGATGCTCCATATAGAATAATGGGCCCAATATAATGCTTCATACATTATAATGAACCCCATATATTAATCTTAATAATAATCTTTATTTTTAGATAGCGCTAACATATTCCGCAGCGCTTTACAGTTTGCACACATTATCGTCGCTGTCCCCGATAGGGGCTCACAATCTGGATTCCCTATCAGTATGTCTTTGGAGTATGGGAGGAAACCGGAGAACCCGGAGGAAACCCACGCAAACACGGGGAGAACATACAAACTCCTTGCAGATGTTATCTATATACAGAATAATGAGCCCCAAATATTGCTCTATACAGAATGAGCCCCATATATTGCTCCATATAGAATAATGAGTCCCATATATGATGCTCCATACAGAATAATGGGCCCAATATAATGCTTCATACATTATAATGAGCCCCATATATTGCTCCATACAGAATAATGAGCCCCATATATTGCTCCATAAGGAATAATGAGTCCCATATATGATGCTCCTTACAGAATAATGGGCCCAATATAATGCTTCATACAGTATGTGCCACATATATTGCTCCATACAGAATAATGAGCCCCATATATTGCTCCATACAGAATAATGAGCCCCATATATTGCTCCATAAGAAATAATGAGTCCCATATATGATGCTCCTTACAGAATAATGGGCCCAATATAATGCTTCATACAGTATGTGCCACATATATTGCTCCATACAGAATAATGAGCCCCATATATTGCTCCATACAGAATAATGACCCCATATATTGCTCCATACAGAATAATGAGATCCATATATTGCTCCATACATAATTGGTTCCATATAATGTTCCATACAGTATATGATGAGCTCCACATAATGCTCCAGTATATGATGGTCCCATATAATGTGCTATACAGTATAGGACGGTCCACATAGAGTATAATGAGCCCCACATATTGCTCCATACAGTATAATGAGTCGTATATAAAGCTCCATACATTATATGATGGGCCCCATATATTGCTCCATACAGAATAGGCCCCATTTGTGCTCTATATGATGCTCCATATATAAAGGGCCCTATATGATGCCACATAAATAATGAACCCCATATTATGCTCTAGTGTATGATGAACCCCATATATGATGCTCCAGTGTATGATGAGGCCCATATAATGCTCCATATATAATGGGATCCATGTGATGCTCCAGTATATAATGGGCCCCATATATAATGCTCCATATATAATGGGCCCCATATGATGCTCCAGTGTATGATGGGCCCCATTTATAATGCTCCAGTGTATGATGGGCCCCATATATAATGCTCCAGTGTATTCTGGGCCCCATATATAATTCTCCAGTGTATGATGCTCCCCATATACTGCTCCAAACATTAAAAAAATGAAATACCTCTCCTCACTGGGCTCTGCTCTACTCTGGACTCCTCAGTGTCGCCATCTTACAGCTCTCTGCACTGTGACTGTTCAGGCAGAGGGTGTACAGACGTGACGTCATCGCTCTCTCTGACCTGAATGTCACTGTCAGGAAACGCGGAAGACGTCACAGCGGTGGAGCAGGGAGAGGTAAGTATTGCAAGTGCTGGGGCCCTGAGCAAGCAGGGGGGGCCCACTCGTGTGAGCCGCCACTGGCACAGGGCCCCTCATAGTACGCCGGTGTATCTGAAGGCGAGTGGGCCCCCCCACCTGCTCAGGGCCCCGACACTTGCCCGGATGCGCCAGGTGCTGACGCCGGCCCTGGGGGGGTGCAGCACAGTTAGGGAGGTGGAAAAACTGGCATATATTGAGGTGTAGGCTGGACGTTCAGCAGCTGCAAATGGAGGAATTGGAGAAGTCGGAGGAAGAGGAGGACAAAGCGAGCCATATTGCTGACAACCTATGTGTCATCAGGGGAAGGTGGTACAAAATCCTTGGAAACCCAGGCATGGTTCATTTTAATGAAGGTGAGATCACCGACATTTTGGGTCGACAGCCGGGTCCTTCTTTCTGTCAGGATTGATCCAGCAGCACTGAAGACTCTTTCTGATAGCACACTACCAGCAGGGCAAGCGAGCTCCTGTAAAGCATATTGTGGCAATTCAGGCCAGGTGTCCAGTTTACAGGCCCAGTAGTCAAAGGGGAATGACCTGTGAGGGAGAACATCAATAGGGGAGGAGAGGTCATTTTTAACCATAGTTGACAACTGTTGTCTCCTGTCTGTTGCTATAGATTCAGTATTACCAGTCGTATGAACGGTACTCGAGAAATCAATCCACAACATGGTCATGAAACCCTTGTCTCCAAAGCCACTTCGTCTGTGTGCACCACGAACACCTCTTCCATGTTGCCCAGTACGGCTCGTGGTAGAACCTGCACCGCTGCTGTGTGCTGGGAATGCCTCTAACAAACGGTTTACCAGAGCTGCTTGTTTGTTCGTCAATATGAGCTCTAGGTTCTCCTGTGTCATGATGTTCTGTAATTTGCCTTTATAGCGTGGATCGAGGATGCTGGCCAACCAGTAATCATCATCCTTCATTATTTTGGCAATGCGGGGTCCCTTTTTAGGATCCGCAAGACATAATCACACATGTGGGCCAATGTTCCAGGTGTCAATGATGCACTGCCAGTGGTGGGTGGAGGAGCACTTTCTGCCAAATCCACATCCCTCCAGTCACGCACAAACCCTTGACCTGACCTTGGCAAGCCAACATTTTCTTTTGCCCCCGAGAAGCATCCTCCTCCCCAAAATAATCATCCCCCTCCTCCTCCTCCTCCTCTTCCTCTTCTTCCTCCACCTCTTCCAGGACAGTTCCTTGAGCAGACAATGGCTGACTGTCATCAAGGTTTCCCTCCTCCTCCTCCTCCTCCTCTTCCTCCTCCTCCGCTGCAGACGCCTGATCCTTAATGTGCGTCAAAGTTTGCATGAGCAGACGCATAAGTGGGATGCTCATGCTTATGATGGCGTCGTCTGCGCTTACCAGCCGTGTGCATTCCTCAAAACACTGAAGGACTTTACAAAGGTCTTTCAGCTTTGACCACTGCACACCCGACAACTCAATGTCTGCCCTCAAACTGCCTGCCCGTGCATCCTCCCATAAATGCATTACAGCCTGCCTCTGTTTACACAGCCTCTCAACCTTGTGCATGGTGGAGTTCCACCTTGTTGCAACGTCTATGATTAGGCGGTGCTTGGGGAGGTGGAGCGATCGCTGCAGCCTCTGCATACGACTGGAGTCTATGGGCGAGCGACGGATGTGCGAGCATAGTCTTCGCACCTTATGGAGCAGGGCTGGTAACTCAGGATAATTATTTATGAAGCACTGCACCACCAGGTTCAAGGTGTGAGCCAGGCAAGGAATGTTTCTGAGTTTTGCCAGGGCTATGGCCGCCACAAAATTACGACCATTATCACGGACTACCTTGTCTGGTGCAAGATGTAGACTGCCCAGCCATGACTCAGTTTCTCGCTGCAAGTAGTCGGCCAATACCTCCGCAGTGTGTCTGTTGTCACCCAAAGACATCATCTTTAAAACAGCCTGCTTACGCTTACCACTAGCTGATCGATAATGGGACACCTCGTGTGCAACACTTGCAGCTGCGGATGGAGTGCTCGTGCGACTGCGCTCTGTCGACGAGCTTTCGCTTCTGGAGGTGGAGGAGGAGGGTCGAACGCCTACAGCCAACTGTTGCCTATACCGTAGGCTAGGCAGCACTGTCCCACCGCCGCTGTCCCCTGTGGACCCAGCATCCACCACATTAACCCAGTGCGCAGTGATGGACACGTAACGGCCCTGGCCATGACTACTGGCCCATGCATCTGTTGTGAGGTGCACCTTTCCACTCACTGATTGTTTGAGTGCATGGACAATGCGGTCTTTCACATTCAGGTGGCGGGCAGGGATGACTTTTCTAGCAAAGAAGTGCCGACTGGGTAGGTCATAGCGTGGGACAGCGTAGGCCATGAGCTCTCAGAACGCTGCGCTTTCAACCAAACGGAAGGGCATCATCTCTAATGAGATCAGTTTGGCAATGTAGGCGTTCAAAGCCAGTGTACGAGGATGAGAGGATGAGTACTTTCTTGTCCTACTCAGAGTCTCTGCTACGGTGAGCTGGACTTGAGAGCTGCATATGGGGGAACTAGCGGTGGACATGACGGACTGAGAGGGGGTTGGTGATGGTGATGGTGGTGATGGCCTAGATGCAGTCTTTCGTTGGAAAACCATTGGGATTCCCTGACTGCTTTGGCCTTGCGACGACACCTCAACATTTCTTGCTGGTGGTGTGCTAACCGGTGGGCTTACAGTGGGGGAAACGATGTAGCGTTGCTGGCTACCTTCAGTCGGAGCAGGTGCACATGTGCTACCTGAGGTTTTGTAGTCCGTCCACGCTTGCAAGTGCATGGTGTTTACATGTCTAAGCATGCAACTGGTATTCAAATTTCGGAGATTTTTCGCTCGGCTAAAGGTCCTTCCGCACTTCTTATAGATAACCGTTGCCTCATCAATAGGATTTTGGTCAAAAAAGTGCCACACTGCACTCTTCCTACTATGGGAAAACTTTTCAGGGCTTGCACGCTGTGCTAATTTAACCGTCTGGCCAAGCTGCCAAGCAACTCTTTTTGTTTTTTAACACGTTTTTGGACTGCTAAGGGCCTGCCACATAACCGCAGCTGCGATGTCGATGCCTGCTGCGGATCCTCCTCCTCTTAGATACCGCCAGCGGAACCCTCTTCCCCCAATGGATGCCAATTCGGGTCAACAACTGGGTCATCCATCATCCTCTTCAATTGTCACGCTGTATAGCAGATATATATATGTGATGACAATAATCTATATCAAAAGGGCAACATACTATATAACATGCGCATAGCTATATGATAACATAGATTTACCTGACAGAAAGTCCAGTGGGTCAAAACGGAATCCGTTATACGCTGTCTCCGGCTAGAGGGTGACCGGGGTCTAAGCTGACCCTAACTGGGGTCCTAACTAATCCCTCAACCTGGAGGTACTGTTAAAGGTACAGAGGTCCAGGCCACCAGCGTAAACCCTGTCTCCTATCAATCCCTGCCAACTGTATTCTAGTCCTAAGAAGGACCCTGAATACCACCAAAGGGAATGACCGGGTAACGGTTAATGAACAGAAAGACATACAAGAAAGATAAGAAATAAAGTAAATAAAGTCTTACATACAACACTCACACACAGTAGGAACACCTTAGGTCTCAGAGATAAACTATAAGCTGTAAGAGTAAAAACAACTAAGGAGCTCTTAGCTTAAGTATTCTCAGAACCGCTCCAGTCTGCTAAACTATATGAATGCTCTCACCGGCATCCAACACCCAGACTGGCAGGAATATAAAGGAAACCAATTAGAACACAATCCAAAGCAGCCGGGCGAGGCTGGACCTAGTCCTAGCAAAGAGCCAGACAAAATCAACTCTCTCATTACCAAACACAAAGAAACAGCAGCTCAGCTGTGAGAAGTCAGAATGTGCAATCGCGACGATCTTCGTGGCGATGCACCCATGACAGTACCCCCCCTTCTACGAGGGGCCTCCGGACCCTCATGACCAGGTCTGTCCGGGTAAATTGTGTGAAAGGTCCGAACCAATCGATCTGCGTTATCATCAGACGCAGGGACCCACGTCCTCTCCTCAGGACCATACCCCCTCCAATGAACTTCCACGTTATCATTGACTACCACTGAAGGAGGAGGTAGAGGTGACGGTATGACTGGTGCCACATACTTTTTAAGTAATGACTTGTGAAACACATTATGAATTTTAAACGTAGGAGGGAGGTCCAGACGAAATGCCACAGGATTAATTATGGAACTGATCCTGTATGGCCCGATGAATCTGGGACCCAACCTCCAGGAGGGAACTTTAAGTTTTATATTCCTGGTAGACAACCACACCAATCGTTCACCTTCAGATCTAGACCAGAAACTCTCCTCCTATCAGCCATCCGTTTGTAAGGGTTCTCCGTAACCTTCAGTCTTAAGCGATCTGGAACTATCAGTCTCCCTGGAAGTCCCACAGGGGCGTCCCCCTGAGCCCCCAATACCTCCCCCTCAAGCTCAGAGCATACAGCTGACACTACAACTCCCTCCTGAGGAATAGGAACCGGATCATCCGTCTTCCCGACCTCTGGGAAAGTACGAGATAAGGCATCAGGAAGCAACTTTATTGAGCAGTCATATGTGCGATGAGGAGGTAACTCCTTACACCCCTCCTCTGAGAACTTCTCCCAAAAGTCCTCCAGAAAAGGAGGCAAAGTCCTAGGCACAACCGCACCGATGACCGTGCTCATACAGTTATTCTTGCAAAATTCACCCCACTGGCTTATCTTTCTGGATTGCCAATCAATCACTGGGTTATGTTTAGCCAACCAAGGAAGTCCCAACACAATAGGAGCAGGCAGACCCTCCAACACATAACAAGACAATTGCTCTTTATGTATTGCCCCTACTCGAAGATCTATGTTATGAACAGCTTGTACCAAGCTACCTTGACCAAGAGGTCTAGAATCAATAGAGAGTATAGGGACCGGTTTGGCCAATACACTCAGTTGCATACCATGCACCTGGGCAAACCGAGTGTCCACCAGATTAGCCCCGGACCCACTATCAAGAAAAACAGAAATCCTCTCAGTTCTAGTACCAATCACCACCTCCGCAGGCACGAGAAACTGAGAGGGATTTGGGGACGAAATACACACTCCCAGGTTAACTCCTTGGTTCAAAGAGGTCCGGGATGGACACCCCCCAACAAAATGTCCCTCTCTCCCGCAAAAGAAACACCTTCTAGTCTTGCGGCTCACCGCTGATTCCCTCCTACAAAATGATGTCCCTCCCAACTGCATGGGTTCCTCAGAACAGACCAGGGGAACCTCAGTATAAGGGACTTTAGTAGTAGGTGGAGTCATCACGGGGGGCGGAGTTACCTCGCGTCTTCCCCGAAGACGTCTATCAATGCGAATAGCGAGGGCCATAGCAGCCTCCAGTGATGGAGGAGAATCATACTGAGCCAACACATCTTTTAATTTGTCAGACAACCCTTGACAAAACTGGCTCCTAAGAGCTGGGTCATTCCACTGAGTATCTGTTGCCCATCTACGGAACTCAGAAGAATATTCCTCCGCTGGACGATTTCCTTGCCGTATTTTACGTAACCTTGTTTCAGCAAGGGAGACTCGATCCGGATCATCATATACCAGACCCAGGGCAGTAAAAAATCGATCCACTGACTGGAGATCTGGGGAGCCTGGAGGAATAGAGAACGCCCAAGATTGAGGGTCCCCTTGTAAGAGCGAGATAACAATTCCCACCCTCTGCTCTTCACTCCCAGATGACCGAGGCCGCAGCCGAAAGTACAATTTACATGCCTCCCGGAAAGTAAAAAATTTGTCCCGCCCACCAGTGAACCTGTCCGGGAGAGCAACCTTAGGTTCAGATCTGGTTTGCTCCGGGGGGGACAAAACCTTGGACTTAATGTCTGCCAACTCCATGGACAATCCCTGCAACTGCCGGGCCAGCTGGGCTACTGGATCCATGATAGCTGGGGAGAATCTTTAGTATTGGCCGGTGAAAATGTTACGCTGTATAGCAGATATATATATGTGATGACAATAATCTATATCAAAAGGGCAACATACTATATAACATGCGCATAGCTATATGATAACATAGATTTACCTGACAGAAAGTCCAGTGGGTCAAAACGGAATCCGTTATACGCTGTCTCCGGCTAGAGGGTGACCGGGGTCTAAGCTGACCCTAACTGGGGTCCTAACTAATCCCTCAACCTGGAGGTACTGTTAAAGGTACAGAGGTCCAGGCCACCAGCGTAAACCCTGTCTCCTATCAATCCCTGCCAACTGTATTCTAGTCCTAAGAAGGACCCTGAA
>JARQOD010001778.1:85000-90284 GCA_033576555.1 Oophaga sylvatica | reverse complement strand
GCATGGGGAGTACCTTAGGGAAACAAGTATCTGTCACCATCTTACGGAAACGTTCTTCCTGGTGACTGGGGAGCCGTCTCGGATGGTGTAGACCTTGCTGGCGCTGTCACAAAACTTTGCCACATTTGTAACATACAGTTCTTGCCCTGTGCAGAGGCGCGCTTCTGCTCCCTCCTTGTTGTAGGGGTGTCTACACTGCCTCGACGCACAGAGCTGCTTTGTAAAGCAGTAGCAGCAGCACATCTCTCTCGGCTGGAATGTACAACAGTATGGATTGCACCAGTGTGTTTTGGGGTACTCCTGCATTTTACGTCCCGGTTCACCGTGTGATGGGGGTTTGTAAGTTGCCCCGGTGCGGGGGTCTAGGGGGGTGTACACCCAATAATCTGCTTTGCTGAAATGTGGGCGATGCCGCGGTCGTTTCTCGGGCACTGAAGCATGAAATTAACCATGTGCTGCAGACCCAACTGGCCAACAAAGGCTGTCCTCTGGAAGAGGCTCATCTCTGCCCTCCTCTGCATAAACCCCACCCTGGGCTCAAACATACTGACTAGAGCGTTGTGTACCCCCCTCTGTGGGGATTTCTTCCTCCTCCATTAAACTCCTCCTCCTCCTCGTCCTCCTCACAAAGTGAGCCCTGCCCAGCCCTTTGTGAGGAACCACGTTGCGCTGACTGTCCCAAGGTAATTGAATTTGTGATTTCCTCATCCTCCACCTCTTCCAAAACCTCTTCCTTTAGTGCTTTCAGTGATTTCTGAACGGGCAGATAAGGGGACATCATGCTGACTAGTGCATCATCTCCCACTCGCCATCCGCTTTGAGACATCAAACGCACGCAAAACTCGCAGATGTCCTTCATAAGGGCCACTCATAGTGGTGAAGTGTGAACAGGCGCAAATGCGAGTTGATTGCGCCTGTTGCAGCTGATACTCCATTACTGCGGCTCTGCTCACACAACCGCTCCAACATATGTAACGTGGAATTCCCACCTGGTGGGTACGTCACATATGATGCGATGTTCAGGGAAGGGGAAATCTGACTGCAGAGCTGCAATGCCCCGATCTGGCCCTGCTGGAACGTCGCAAGTGAGCGCACTCTAGGCGGACCTTGCAGCAGTGCATCAAGATCCGGGTAGTCCCTCAAAAAACTCTGCACGACCAAGTTGAGCACATGTGCCAGACATGGTATGTGGATGAGGTTGCCAAGGCCCAGAGCTGCCACCAGATTTCGGCTTATATTGTGGGATTTGCCTTTTCCATAAAGTTCCTGAAACTTTTCAGTTTTCCCCCACCCTGAATGCAGAAATTTCAAGGGACAGATTTTTGAAATGCCAGCTTTCCCGACCCTGTGCTCGTGGATGGTTTGCCGAGTAGGGCCCGGGTTTTTTCCCCCCATCCCTGGGGTCCCGATGTTTTTTTTTTGTTCGGGGAGTGTGACGATGACTGTGAACTTGCTGCTGGGGGGGAATAATTTTTGGGTTTTAGGGCCAACATGCCCAGGGTTTTTTCCAGGGAGATCCTTTTGAGGAAGCCAAAAACCAGGGGTGGGGTGAGCTGGATAGAGGTCAAACCCGGCCTGAAGATGTGGGTGCTGCTGTAGGTTGGCCACATCTCCAGTGTGTCTTTTTAAACTCAGCTACGTGCTTTGTCCGTACATGTTTCCACTATTTGTGGTAAATTAAAGGGGTTTCTGATATTTTTAAACCCCTTTTAACTTTTTTTCTTAACAGCTTGCATTGAACATAGCAAATATATTTTACAAGTCTGTCAAAAAAAGGGCCCGCGTGCAAGTCATTTGGGGGCGCCAATTTTGACATTTTTAAAAGAAATGCTCCCAACAGGTTTCCAAAAATGGAGGCTACGGGGAAGCGAGTCTGCAGCCACCTCTCCCTTTCCCCTTTTTACCGTTTGGGGGGAAAAACTCTTCCTCAGAGGGTCCCCCCCACCACCTTCCGTTGCCCCCCGCCATGTTGGGGCTCGGACTTCATCACCCCCCACTACCCTCTTCCCAAAACCTGCTGCTGTTGGATGGCCCCGGGAAACACCATGCCCACAAAACCCCGGCACCCGAGTCTCACATCATCATAAGATGCGTTTTGCCCGGGGTGCTTTTCCATCGGGACTGGGTCACCCGCCTTTTTCAGATTGAGAGAGACACAGCTGTTGCGCTTTACTGCATACTCCCTCTTCTTCCAAAAATTTCAGAATGCTGCTTCCCGTGCCCCTGTTTGCGGCCAACAGATTCTGAGAACAAAAAACAGAGACTCAGGTGGCCCTGTAAAAGAACTCTCTGCTCCCCCGGGGCAAATTTTACAGGCGGGGAAAAAGACCCGATGGGTTTCTCAACAGTGTTGTTTTTCCCGAGGGGGAGGGGGAAGGGGAATTTTAAGTCGATTTCATTGGCTGCCCTCCCCAAACCCAAAAAACGGCTTCAATTTTTTTCTTCCCGCAGCAGGGGGGGACGCCGAGTCCTACCAAAGTGCGCATAAAAAAGGGAAAGCTCATGGGTAAAACTGGTGGGTGTGTCCTGAGGGCGGCAGCAGCCAACCCGAATCCCCCCGTTTCCCCTCCCCCTGAAAAATCCACGGGCCCCGGCCACGGCCTTACTCATGACTTCTTCATTTGGTAGATTGATTTAAAAAAAGTCAAAAAGTTTAAGGCCTAAGTGTGGTTTTAGCAAGACGAAGGAACACTGAAACACAACTGTTCACAATCTGTAAAAGGCTACTCCTTTGCTACTTTCTAATTTTTTTGCAACCAATTTTTGATAGGGTTGAAGGGGTCACACAAAGATTATTTTTTAAATGGAATGGACAAAACCCAAATTGGGAGTAAATGAAAGGAGGCCGAGACCCCTCAGAGAGTACAAGCAGCATTTTAAAAAAGTAACGGGAGCGTGTTGGCACTCAAAAATAAAAAACACAGACGAAGTAAACACGAACACACCTGTCAAAACTGTGAAAGGCTCTCCTTTGTCTATTCTATAGGTTTGAACCAATGTATTGATACGGAGGAAGCCGTCACACTAATAATTATTTTTTAAATAATGAGCAGCCCAATTGGAGAAAAAAAAAAGGAGGGCACTAAAACCGCTCAGCAAGTACAACAGCAGTGCTTGAAAAAGTAAGGAGCTGATGTGACTCAAAAAATAAAAAACACAGACTAAATAAACCAAAACACAACTTTTTTCCAAAATTTTAAAAAGGGCTACTCCTTTGTCTACTTCTATATTTTTCACCAAATGTATTGATAGGGAGGGAAGCGGTCAACTAATAGTTAAATTTTTTTAAATAATGGAGCGCCCATTGGGAGAAAATAAAAGGTGGGCTGAGACCGCTCAGCAAGTACAAGCACAGGCTTGAACAAGTAACTGGAGCGTGATTGAAATAAAAAAATAAAAAACAGCGAAGTGAACACTGAACAAAACTGTTCAAAATTGTGAAAGGCACTCCTTTGCTCTTCTATAGGTTTGAACCAATGATTGATACGGATGGAAGCGCGTCACACTAATAGTTTATTTTTAAAGGGAAGGAGCAAACCAATTGGAGATAATGAAAAGGTGGGGGCACTGAACACGCTCAGCAGAGAAAAGCGCAGGCTTAACAAGTAACGGACTGAGTGCACTCAAAAAAAAAAAACAAGACTGAATGAAACTGAAACACAACTGTTCACAATCGTGAAAGGCTACCCTTTGTTACTTCTATATGTTTGCAACCAATGTATTGATACGGATGGGCGCGTCACATAAAAATTTAATTTTAAATAATGGAGCAGAAACCAAATTTGGAGAAAAATGAAAAGGATGGGCCTAGACACGCTCAGCAAGTACAAGACAGTGCTTGAACAAGTAACTGAGGGATTGCACTCAAAAAATAAAAAACACAACTGAAGTGAACACTGAAACACAACTTTTTCCAACTGGAAAGGCTACCCCTTTGTTACTTCTATAGTTTTTGCAACCAATTATTGATACGGAGGGAAGCGCGTCACATAATAGTTAAATTGCATGGACTCAAGAATTACCTGAAGAAAAAAAAAAGATCTTAGTGACATGCAGATGCCTACAGACACGTTGCATGCAAGCAACTGCAGCGCACCTGCACCACACACACCTTGCAGAGCTGTTAAAACAACACTGCAGGGAAAAGGAAACTTTACACAGCGGGTTGGGGCAGCCTCCTACAGCCAGTACACAAAAACGCAATCTCAATGCCCTCAGAGTCGCACAGCCTTCTGTCCCTTACTGAATTCACCACAGGGGCGCTAAAAGGGGGGCGCCCCTTTTATCATTTTTACATCATTCACTCCAACACACCTGCCTTTTAACAACCCCGCATACGGAGGCCCCACTTCTTAGGATTCCTCATTGGTTTACTTGCGTTTCCACTTTTTTGCTTTTTTGGGTATAGGGGGAAGATAAATTTTTTTCTTTACAATGTCTTTTTCCCACTTTTTTTGCTGTATACTGTTTTATGAAAAAATTTTTCTTTGTCTTTAAAATTCTTTTTCACTTTTTTGCTTTTTTGGGGTTAAGTTGAAATTAATTTCTTTTTTTGTGATTTACCATTTGTTTTTTTTTCATGCAACACAGAAAGCCGTCCCACACCTCCAACTAACAAACAGCATGCCGTTGATCCAAATAAGTAGTCGACCCCCATCCTCACGTGGGGACCGGCTTTCACTTTCGGGAAGGGCCCCCCCAAACCTCCACCACCTCCTACTCCAAAAAGGTGGAAATTGCTAAAAAATCTTAGGGCAAAAAAAAAAAAAACTAAAAAACGGGGTTTGCATACTTCGCTAATGAGAGGCACCTACACGGGATCCGTTCAGGGGCTTCATGCAGAAAACCCCTTTTTTGAGTACTGACGAAGCTTTTTGGGAACCGGATAACAGATAGTCGTCATGTCAAACACATCCCCCGGACTACTCATCCCAACAATCCGGCCCCCAAACCCCAAATTGGGGCTAAACCCCTGCAACACAAACGTTGGGTGCCCCCCCTTATTTTTTATACACCGCAAGCAGCTGGAAGGAAAACGATCCACTTACCAGCTTTATTTAAAAAAATTTTTTTTACAAAATTTTTTTTTTGTGTCTATATTTTTTAACATTGTTACCTTTTTTTAAAAAAATCTTTTTATCAAATGAATTTTTTTTTTTTATTCTTATGTATTCAACATTAAAATGTTTATTGTTAAACATCATTTCAACAGGGGGGCTAATACCACTTCATAGTTTTTCCATCATGGGGAAAAAAATGAAATGAAAAAATTTCAAAAATTAAC
>JARQOD010001778.1:0-82500 GCA_033576555.1 Oophaga sylvatica | reverse complement strand
GGGGGGGGGGGGGGGGGGGGGGGGGGGGGGGGGGGGGGGGGGGGGGGGGGGGGGGGGGGGGGGGGGGGGGGGGGGGGGGGGGGGGGGGGGGGGGGGGGGGGGGGGGGGGGGGGGGGGGGGGGGGGGGGGGGGGGGGGGGGGGGGGGGGGGGGGGGGGGGGGGGGGGGGGGGGGGGGGGGGGGGGGGGGGGGGGGGGGGGGGGGGGGGGGGGGGGGGGGGGGGGGGGGGGGGGGGGGGGGGGGGGGGGGGGGGGGGGGGGGGGGGGGGGGGGGGGGGGGGGGGGGGGGGGGGGGGGGGGGGGGGGGGGGGGGGGGGGGGGGGGGGGGGGGGGGGGGGGGGGGGGGGGGGGGGGGGGGGGGGGGGGGGGGGGGGGGGGGGGGGGGGGGGGGGGGGGGGGGGGGGGGGGGGGGGGGGGGGGGGGGGGGGGGGGGGGGGGGGGGGGGGGGGGGGGGGGGGGGGGGGGGGGGGGGGGGGGGGGGGGGGGGGGGGGGGGGGGGGGGGGGGGGGGGGGGGGGGGGGGGGGGGGGGGGGGGGGGGGGGGGGGGGGGGGGGGGGGGGGGGGGGGGGGGGGGGGGGGGGGGGGGGGGGGGGGGGGGGGGGGGGGGGGGGGGGGGGGGGGGGGGGGGGGGGGGGGGGGGGGGGGGGGGGGGGGGGGGGGGGGGGGGGGGGGGGGGGGGGGGGGGGGGGGGGGGGGGGGGGGGGGGGGGGGGGGGGGGGGGGGGGGGGGGGGGGGGGGGGGGGGGGGGGGGGGGGGGGGGGGGGGGGGGGGGGGGGGGGGGGGGGGGGGGGGGGGGGGGGGGGGGGGGGGGGGGGGGGGGGGGGGGGGGGGGGGGGGGGGGGGGGGGGGGGGGGGGGGGGGGGGGGGGGGGGGGGGGGGGGGGGGGGGGGGGGGGGGGGGGGGGGGGGGGGGGGGGGGGGGGGGGGGGGGGGGGGGGGGGGGGGGGGGGGGGGGGGGGGGGGGGGGGGGGGGGGGGGGGGGGGGGGGGGGGGGGGGGGGGGGGGGGGGGGGGGGGGGGGGGGGGGGGGGGGGGGGGGGGGGGGGGGGGGGGGGGGGGGGGGGGGGGGGGGGGGGGGGGGGGGGGGGGGGGGGGGGGGGGGGGGGGGGGGGGGGGGGGGGGGGGGGGGGGGGGGGGGGGGGGGGGGGGGGGGGGGGGGGGGGGGGGGGGGGGGGGGGGGGGGGGGGGGGGGGGGGGGGGGGGGGGGGGGGGGGGGGGGGGGGGGGGGGGGGGGGGGGGGGGGGGGGGGGGGGGGGGGGGGGGGGGGGGGGGGGGGGGGGGGGGGGGGGGGGGGGGGGGGGGGGGGGGGGGGGGGGGGGGGGGGGGGGGGGGGGGGGGGGGGGGGGGGGGGGGGGGGGGGGGGGGGGGGGGGGGGGGGGGGGGGGGGGGGGGGGGGGGGGGGGGGGGGGGGGGGGGGGGGGGGGGGGGGGGGGGGGGGGGGGGGGGGGGGGGGGGGGGGGGGGGGGGGGGGGGGGGGGGGGGGGGGGGGGGGGGGGGGGGGGGGGGGGGGGGGGGGGGGGGGGGGGGGGGGGGGGGGGGGGGGGGGGGGGGGGGGGGGGGGGGGGGGGGGGGGGGGGGGGGGGGTTTTGGCCCAAACCTTTCTTAAAAGTTTTTTTGTATTTTATGACTAAAAAAAATTGTAGAACCCCACACTGAAGGCACAAAACTAGAATAAAAACTTTGGGAATTTATACTTTCCCTTTTAACAAAAAATGTGAAACAACGAAAAATGTTTATATTCTGGGTTCTTAAAAAGTAGCCACCTTTTTTTTTGTACTACTTTGCATGCAAAAAATAAGGGCTGCACTTACAGCCGGGTTCCCCACCATGAAGCAAAGGGGGGTTGTAAGGGTTGGGGTGCTTTGCTGGTGACACTTTTGGGGGTTTTATTAAAAAATAACGGTACGTCCCACTCACCCCAAACCATTCGATTGGTTCGGTCGGGTGACTGGGGAGGCCAGGTCTCGGGGAGCCCCCCAAACACCTCCTTTTTGGTCAAATAGCCCTTTTTTTCCAGTCTAGGTTTTTGGGGTCATTTTTTTAAAAAAATAAATGATCCCAAATAAACGCAAACCAAGGGAATAGCTGCGCGCAAGATGCTTAGTACCATCGGTTCACTATTCTAAATTTTTAATAAACCCCCCACAGTGTCACCAAAAAGCACCCCCACCCCCTCACCCACCTCCTCCATGCTCCACGGGGGGAACCGGGCATGAGATCCACCGCCCCTTTTCTGAGTGCAAAGAGAATCAAAAGAAAAGGGGGCTATTTTTAAGCCCCTAGAATTAAGAATTTTTCAGTTTTTTTCACATTTTTTTTAAAAAATGAATTATAATTCCAATGTGAAATTTCAAGTTTTGATCCCTTCATTTATTCACATTTTTCATACCCTGAAAATACAGAAAAATCTTTAATGAAAGGTGTGTCCAAATTTTTGGGTCTGTACTGTAAAGTTTCTGTTTTTTTTGATGTTTAGGGGGGTTGTTCAACGTTAAAAGAAAAAAAAAAAATAAAAAATGAACAATATTTGAATTTTAAAAATATTTTTTTGAAAATTCTGACTGAAAGCAATGTACTGTCCGCAATAAGCTTTGATACGATCATGTATCTCAACACTCACCCTGTTGCCCATCATGAAAGGGCGTATTTTTTGTACGTTTGGTTTTTTTTTTTAAGCACCATCCAGTGGTGGCTGAATTTATAGCCTGTACCTTAAACAAGCAGATAGATATTGAATTGGGGGATTGAAGAAAGGGTATGCTGGAAGAAGAAGCTCCATTTTTTCCATGTACTTCAGGAATACACTTTTTTCATGTGCTCTCCTGAAAACCTCTCCAACTTGAGTTTGCTATCCTGGTAAAGCATATCTGGTAAGATCAATATCTTCTCTAGCAATGCAGTGTTTAGGAGGTTATTAACTGTATAGCAGCCAGTGCATAGGAGATGTTATTAGAATCCTGTGTAAAGTTTGCATCATACTGTATACTTTCCTGTTAATTGTAAAGTGTCAGCTGTGTGCCCAATACTTATCTATGTCATTTGTATTTTATAGTTTTACCGCGCATGTTCTATACTGTTCACCAATAAACAAGTTAGACTATAGAGGACAGTCTGCTTATTTGGAGGATAGAATCGTGGTTTAGGCTGTATGCTAGATGGCACACCATGTCAACGTGTATGAAGGCAGAACAGTGAAACAGATGCTAGACGTCTGCAATAGTGAATACGACTTAAGGAGCCGCTTGTACCCACACCGCACTGCCAGCAGATACTGCAGCGGCCGCCATACAGTCAGAATTACCAAGAGTGCAGCCCGCCATCAGGCGCTTCATCATTCCCGCCACGCGGAAGCCGCCGTGCATAGACTGTTTCTCACTAATATACTCAGCAGTACGCAGCTAAGCGCACAATGTCTCAAAACAGCACATCCTCACTCAAAACAAGGTCACGAGCAAGCTCCAGCAGGTCGTCATTAGCAGAGCTCGCTGCTGTTGACCGTGCCGAAGCCGAGGCAGCCAAAGCAAGATCCTCCTTCGCTGAAAGAGATATGCGCCTAAAGCTGAGACAGGCGGAGCAAGATGCAGATATCGCATGTCTGCTGGCCGAAAGCGCACGTCTGCAGGCAGAGAGAGGCCGAAACCGCATGTCTGCAGGCAGAGAGAGAGGCCGAAACCGCACGCCTTCAAGCCGAAACTGCACGTTTGCAAGCAGAGCTAGAAAGACTTGCGGCAGACAAAGAGACAGCAGCTGCAATTGCTAAAGCAGAGTATTTGGAAGCTATGAAGGATCCTGATTGTGAGAGACGCAGCAACATTCGCTGACCAGATCTAGGACAGCAAGATCCAGCGCAGCGTGTCGCAGAGTACATCCGTCAACATTCCGGCATGGATGACAGCCCTGATGCACCACATCGACCAGCCTACGCCGGCTACCAGCGATCCAACCCCGAACTTTGTTACCACAAACAAGGAGTCGTCCAGCGCAGAGATGTTGACCACAGCGGCTGTTCCACTGAGCAGAATGTACAGCTCCCATCCCGCCTTAAAGAGACACCTCCTTCACCAAGAAGATACTGCACAGACTATACGAAGTCAGAAGCGTCTCACAGGTATGGTGATACACCACACACTAGACATGACTATAACACACCAGCTCGTGCCAGCACTGACCAAGCCACCATAGACTTTGCAAAGTTCCTTGCCCGCCAAGAACTGGTTACAAAAGGACATGTAAAGTTCACTGATAAACCCGAGAACTATAGGTCATGGCGAGCCTCGTTCTGGAACGCCATTCATGGTCTAGACCTTTCTAATAGTGAGGAGTTAGATCTTCTAGTAAAGTGGCTCGGAAGTGAGTTGGTCGAGCATGCCAAAAGACTAAGAGACATCAATATAAAGCATCCACACATATTTCTACGCAAAGTGTGGGAAAGACTTGATGAATGCTATGGGACAGTAGAAGTCATAGAGAATGCTTTATACAAAAGAATTGATGATTTTCCTAAGATAGGACCTAAAGGTTATCAAAAGCTTAGAGAATTGAGTGATTTATTGATAGAGTTACAGGATGCCCAGGAGGAAGGAGACTTGCCCGGATTGGCATTCTTAGACACCGCTAGGGGTGTCAATCCGATAATACAAAAATTTCCTTACATTCTACAAGAAAAGTGGGTTACATATGGATCACGGGATAAACAAAATCATAACGTACCATTCCCTCCTTTCACTGTATTCGTAGAATTTGTCACCCAACAAGCTAAGATCAGAAATGACCCTAGTTTTGACTTCACTATGTCATGTTCCACTGCCCCCAGTGTCAAACCCAGTAGGACACCCGTGGCAGTCCACAAAACTAACATTGTTTCCACAGGCCCTCCTCACAATGTGAGTAATCCCCCTCCAGACGAGAACAAGCCTCAGGATGTCAGTAAACATTGTCCTCTACACAAGAAACCACATCCTCTACTAAAATGCAGAGCCTTGAGGGAGAAGTCTTTGTAGGATCGCAAGGGTTTCCTCAAAGAGAACATCTGCTTCAAATGTTGTGCCACAACCTCTCACCTCACCAGGAACTGTGCAGCTAGCGTGAAATGTGCTGAATGCAGCAGCACGGATCACAATACAGTCTTGCACCCTGAACCACCACCACGAGTGTTTTCACAAGCAGAGGAGCATGATGGAAGGAGAAGAACACTGATGAAGATACCCCTGTGGTCAGCTCTAAATGTACGGAGATCTGTAAGGGACTCACAGGAGGAAGGTCCTGTTCAAAAATCTGCCTTGTCCAAGTCAACCCTGCAGGCCGCAAGGACAAAGCCCTCAAGATATATGCAATCCTGGATGACCAAAGTAACAGGTCTTTAGCCAGGTCCATCTTCTTTGACAACTTCAGCATTGTAGGCCCTGGTTCTCCCTACTCCCTGAGGACGTGTTCAGGTACCGTTGAGACGACGGGAAGAAAAGAGACCGGATACAAGGTGGAGTCCATAGATGGTCAAACCTGCCTATCGCTACCAACCATCCTGGAGTGCAACCAGATTCCCGACAACAGGTCAGAGATACCTTCACCGGAGGTGAAAACACATCAACCCCATCTGAAGCGTATAGCCAACCTGATACCTAAGTTGGATCCAGAAGCCCCAATAGCCCTACTCCTGGGAAGAGATATACTACGAGTCCACAAGACTAGAGAATATATAAACGGCCCCAGAAATGCTCCGTACGCTCAGAGGCTCGACCTTGGATGGATCATCATAGGAGACGTCTGTCTAGGAGGAGCACACAAGCCGGCCTCAGTCAACAGTATGCTCACCAGCACACTAGAAAATGGACGTCCGTCTCTCTTCCAGCCATGTCACAATAGTCTGCTGGTAAAGGAATTGCCAAACAGCACTCCCCTACCTTGCCCTTTCTCAGTACCTACCACCGAAGACCACGCCTGTGAAGGTGAACAAGACCACATGGGATGTACAGTCTTCCACAGGACAAAGGAAGACGACAAGGTAGCAATGTCCATAGAAGATAGGATGTTCCTGGACATCATGGATAGACAAATAGTCAAAGACAAATCGAACAGTTGGGTCGCACCTTTACCATTTCGACCTCAGAGAAGGCGCCTATCCAACAACAGGGAACTGGTCGACAGCCGATTCATCTCCCTCAGGCACAAGCATAAGAAGTCACCTGAGATTAAGGAACATTTCTTTACCTTCATGGGAAGGACATTCCAGAACAACCACGCAGAGATTGCACTTCGGCCCTCAGAGGAGTGTTGGTACCTGCCCATCTTCGGAGTATACCATCCCAAGAAGCCAGGTCAAATAAGAGTGGTATTCGACTCAAGTGCCAAATGTGAAGATGTCTCATTAAATGATGGCCCAGACCTCAACTTCAGACTTCTGGAAGTACTACTCTCTTTCCGCAGAGATACGGTGGCATTTATGGCTGACGTACAACAGATGTTCCACTGTTTTCTCATCAAAGAGGAACACAGAAACTACTTGAGGTTCTTCTGGTACCGTGACAACAACCCAAACAAAGACATCACAGAGTACCGGATGAGGGTACACATCTTCGGGAACAGCCCTTCCCCAGCAGTCGCTATCTACGGCCTACGTAATTCTGCCAAAGAAGGCAAAGAAAAGTATGGGTCAAACGTCATATCCTTCGTAGAAAAGGACTTCTACATAGACGACTGTTTGAAGTCCACACCAACAAATGAGGCTGCAATCAGTCTACTAAAAAGGGCTCAAGAAATGCTTGCTCAGTCTAACCTAAGATTACACAAGATTTCCTCCAACAGTCGAGAGTTGATGGAAGCATTTCCCTCTCAAGACTATTCCAGTGACCTAAATGACCTATACCTAAGCATCGACACTCTTCCCATGCAGCAGAGTCTTGGATTGCTTTGAGATCTGAAGACGGATGCCTTCACCTTTCAGATCAGTAAAGACGAGAAACCCTTCATGCGCAGAGGAGTTCTTTCTTTCGTGAATAGTCTATACGACACCCTGGGATTCGTAGCTCCAGTTACTGTCCAAGGAAAAATGATGCTAAGAGACTTCACCCAAGACACACCTGATTGGGATGATCCACTGCCAGCAGAAAAGGCAGACCTGTGGGCAGAGTGGAAGAGGTCTCTCGAGGCCTTGACCGACCTTCGTGTGAAACGACCGTATGCTCCTTTGCCATCCACAGAAGTCAAGACACAAAGACTTTGTATCTTCTGCGATGCATCAGTCAAAGCAATCGAAGCAGTAGCATACCTCAAAACCATAGATGTCAATGAACAGAGCCACATCGGGTTTGTGATGAGCCAGACTAAACTGGCACCACTCCGCGAACACACGGTACCCAGACTGGAACTCTGCACTGCTGTCTTTGCAGTTGAGTTGGCCGAGCTTATCTCAGGTGTGATGAATCTGGAGACCAAAGAAGCAGAGTTCTACTCCGACAAGCAAAGTGGTACTGGGATACATCTGCAATGAAACGAGACGCTTTTATGTCTACGTCAGCAACCGGACACTGAGGATAAGAAGATCTACCTACCCTAGTCAGTGGCACTATGTACCTACTCACCTCAATCCTGCGGACCATGCGACTAGATCCGTTGCTTCAAGTCATCTCAAGGACACTACCTGGTTCACAGGCCCTGCTTCCTTGTACCATTCTATGCCCAACATCGACAGGCCTGAAACGTTCTAACTGGTGGATCCAGATGCCGACAAGGAGCTCCGTCCTCGAGTGTCTGCTCTGCATACAGGGATTTCAAGTCATTACCTGGAATCTCATCGGTTCAGCAGGTTCTCAACCTGGAAGTCACTTGTTTGAGCCGTTGCTTGTCTACTTCATGTGGCCCAGTCCTACAAGTCAGCATTACCTGCAAGCCAGAGATCTTGTAAAGGTTGGCATCACTGCAAGCATGCTTTTACCGCCCTCAACTTGGAAAAAGCCAAGGTTACAATACTTTGTGTTGTGCAAAGAGAAGCCTACCCCAGAGAAATAGACAACCTCAACAAGTTACAACCCATTTCTAGAGATAGTGTCTTGAAAAAGCTTGATCCAATCATTGACCAAAACGAGCTGTTAAGGATTGGAGGTCGTCTTCAGGAAGCTAAGGTGGAATTTGTGGAAACACACCCTGTGATAATTCCTGGTCATCATCATGTCACTGCTCTGCTCGTACAGCACCATCATGTTTGGGTGAAACATCAAGGCCGATTGTTTACCGAAGGGAATCTACGAACTGCTGGTCTATGGATAGTCGGAGCAAAGAGATGTGTGAGTAAACTCATCTTCAATTGTGTGACTTGTCGCAAACTCCGTGGTGTGACTCAAAACCCAAAAATGGCTAATCTCCATCAGACAGACTTAGCACGGATCCTCCCTTTACCAACTTCGGAATGGATGTATTCAGGCCGTGGACTGTGGTTACACAGCACACTAGAAGAGCCCAAGCCAACGCGAAACGCTGGGCAGTTATGTTCACTTGTATGTCCATCAGAGCAGTCCATATCGAAGTAATTGAATCTATGGACACTTCAAGTTTCATAAATGCACTCCGACATTTCATTGATATCAGAGGCACCGTGAAACACATTCGCTCTGATAGAAGCTCAAATTTCGTAGGAGCAGTGAAAGAACTTCAAATTCCTTCCAATCTAGACATTATCATTGTGGAAAGATACTTGAGTGAGCAGGTATGCACTTGGACCTTCAATTTACCACACTCTTTTCACATGGGAGGTGCTTGGGAGAGGATGATAGGATTAGCACGTAGAATCTTAGACTCTATCTTATTGCAAGAAGGTAGCACAAAACTCACACACAAAGGTTTGACTACATTCTTGGCAGAAGTTTCGGCCATCATAAATGCCAGACCATTGACTGCACTCTCCAGTGACTCTGAAGATCCAACCATTCTCACTCCTGCCATGTTACTCACTCAGAAAACCAACACTCCCAGCGCTCCACTGGGAGAATTCAGCAACAAGGACCTCTACAGACGTCAATGGGGACAAGTTCAAAGTCTCTCCAATACTTTCTGGGACAGATGGAGAAAAAAATATCTCTCTACCCTACAGCCTAGGAAGAAGTGGCAGATCGACAAGCCGAACATCAAAACAGGTGCTCATGAAGGACAGTCAGTCACACAGAAATTAGTGGCCACTAGGCCTCACCACCAAGGTATTCCCAAGCAAGGATGAGAAGGTGCGCAAGGTTGATGCCAAGCGGGGAGTGTTCTCCCCATCTGAGTACAGGGCAGTATGTTTTGTACTGTGTGCTGGTTTGTTTGTTATAGCACCATCCAGTGGTGGCTGAAATTATAGCCTGTGCCTTTAACAAGCAGATAGAGTATTGCATTGTGGGATTGAAGCAAGGTATGCTGGGAAGAAGAGGCTCCATTTTCTTCCATGTACTTCAGGGAATACACTTGTTCATGTGCTCTCCTGTAACCTCTCCAACTTGAGTTTGCTATCCTGGTAAAGCATATCTGGTAAGATCAATATCTTCTCTAGCAATGCAGTGTTTAGGAGGTTATTAACTGTATAGCAGCCAGTGCATAGGAGATGTTCTTAGAATCCTGTGTAAAGTTTGCATCATACTGTATACTTTCCTGTTTTTGGAAAAAAAAATTTTTTAAAAAACCCCCCGGGGAAAAAAAAAAAAAACCCCAACCCCAAAAAATTTTTTAAAAAGGGTTTTTTTTTAAAAAATTTTCCCCCCCGGGAAAAAAAAGGGGGGGGGGGGGTTTTTTTTTTTGGGGGGGCCCCCCCGGGGGGCCCCTTTTCCCGGGGGCCCCTTTCCCAAGGGCCCCAAAAAAAAAAAAAAAAACCAAAGGCCCCTTTTTTTAAATTTTCCCCAAATTTTTTTTTTTTAAAATTTTAAAAAAAAAAAAAATTTTTTTTTTTTTAAAAAAAAAAAAAAAAATTTTTTTCCCCAAAAAAAAAATTTTTTTTAAAAAATTTTTTTTTTTTTTCCCTTTCCCCCCCGGGGGGAAATTTTAAATGAAAAACCCCCGGGGGGTTTTTTTAAAAAAAGGGGGGGGAGTAAAAAGGGAAAAGGGGTTTGGTTTTTTTTAAAAAAAAAAAAAATTTTAAAAAAAAAACCCCCCCCCCCTTTTTTAAACCCCCTTTTCCTTTTTTTTTTTAAAAAAATTTTTTTTATTTTTTTTAAAAAAAGGGAAAAAAAACCCTTTATGGGGGGCCCCCAAAAAAAATTTAAAAAAAGGGGGTTTTTTGGGGAAAAAAGCCTTTTTTTTTCAAAAAATTTAACCCCGGGCCCAAAAAAAAATTTTTTTAAAATTTTTCCCAAAAAAAGGGTTTTTTTTTTTTTCCCCCCGGGTTTTTTAAAAGGGGAAGGGAAAAAATTTTTTTTTAAAAAAAGGAAAAAAAGGGGGGTTTTTTTTTTGGGGGGGGGGGTTTTTTTCCCCCCGGGGGGGCCCCCCGGGAAAAAAAAAATTTTGGGGAAAAAATTTTTTTCCCTTTTTTTAAAAAAAAATTTTTTTTTAAAAATTTTTTTAAAAAAATTTTTTTTTTTTAATTTTTTTTTTTTTGGGGAAAAAATTTTTTTATTTTTAATTTTTTTTTTTTTTTATTTTTAAAAAATTTTTTAAAAAAAAAAGGGGAAAAGAAAAAAAAAAATTTTTTTAAAAAAAGGGTTTTTTTTTTTCCCCCCAAAGTGGGAAAACCCGGGGGAAAAACCCCAAAAAAAAATTTTGGGAAAAAAAAAATTTTTTTGTAAAAAAAAAAAAAAAAAATTTTTGGAAAAAAAATTTTTTTTTTTAATTTTTAAACCCGGGGGGAAAAAGGCCCGGGAAAAAATTTAAGTTTTTGGGGTTTTTTTTTTGGGGAAAAGGGGGGTTTTAAAAGGGGCCCCCTTTTTTAAAATTTTAAAAAAAAAAAATTTTTTTTTAAAAAAAGGGGGCCCCCCCTTTTTTTTTTCCCCCCAAATTTTTGGAAAAGGGGAAAACTGGGCCAAAAACCCCCCCCTTTTTTTCCCCTTTTTTTTTTTTGGGGGAAAAAATTTTGGGGAAAATTTTGGGAAAAAAAATTTTTAAATTTTTTTACCCCCTTTCCCCAAAAAGGGGTTTTTTTTTAAAAAGGGGACTTGGGGGGTTTTTTAAAAGGGGGGCCGGGGGGTTTTTAAAAAGGGAAAAAAAAAAAAACCCAAAAAAATTTTTTTTAAAAAAAATTTTTTTTTTTTAAAAAAAAAAAAAAAAAAAAAAAAAACCCCCCAAAAGGGGGGAAAAAAAAATTTTAAAAATTTTTTTTCCATTTTAAACTTTTCCCTTTTTGGAAAAAAATTTTTTTTAAAAATTTAAAATTTTTAAAAAATTTTTTTTTTTAAAAACCCCAAAAAAGGGGGGGCCCCAAAAACCCTTTAAAAAAAAAAACCCCGGGGGGGGGCCCCCCCTTTAAAATTTTTAAAAAGGGGTTTTCCCCAAAAAAAAATTTTTTTTTTTTTTTTGGGGGCCCCCGGGGAAAAAAAAAGGGGGGGGGGGCCCCCTTTGGGAAAAAATTTTTTTTTTATTTTGGGGGGCCCCAAAAAAAAGGGGGGTTTTTTTTTTTTGGGGGGGGGGGGGGAAAAAAAAAAAGGGGAAAAAAAGGGGGGGGAAAAGGGCCTCCTTCCCTTCTGAGCCCTCCTGCGCCCATACATTTTAACCACATATAGGATCTTTGTACTCGGGAAAATTGCCCAACAAATTTTAGGACCTTTTTATCCAATGCCCTGTAAAAATGAAAAATTGATGCAAAAAGAAAATTTTTTTAAAAAAATTTAAAAGTCCATTTTTTTCCTTCCACGTTGTTTTAGTTCCTGTGTCCACCTGAATTAATAATCTTCTTGAATTAGTTTGATAGTTTGGGGGTCATTTTTTTATAAAGGTGTCACTTTGGGATTTTCTGCCATAAGACCCCCCAAAAGTGACTTCAAATGGGGGTTCCCCAAAAAAAAGGGTTTTGTAAATTTTGTTTAAAAAAAGGGAAAAATCCTGCAATTTTAACCCTAAATTTCCCTACAAAAAAAAATTTTTTTCCCCCAAAATTCTGAAAAATTAACATTTTAAATTTTATTTAAAACATTGAGCCACAAAACCCTGTTTAACAGAAAAAAAATTTTAAAAATTGAAAATTAAAAATTTTTTCAGAATTTTCGCCAAATTTCCTTTTTTTCACAAATAAACCAAAAAAATTCGCCAAATTTTTCCCCACAAACATAAGCCCAATATGCAAAAAAAAAATCTCAAAACCTACACCGTTGAACTTCCAAAAGGTTTTTTACCTCAAAAGGGACCCTGGCAAATAAAAAAAATCAAGTCTTTGGGGGCAAATAGGGGGGTCTTGAAGGGTTTAAAGGGCCCGGGGGGTTACGCTTGCACCGTTCAGGGCTTGTCGTGCGTTGCCTTTTTTCCCGGGTGCGCCCATACACCTAGCGCTCATTTGTTTTTTTTTTTCCGGTAAAAAAAGCAAGATTTTGAACAGAATGAGGAGACAGAGATGAGCCAGAGATGATGGAACGAGATATAGACCAAATTATGGAACGAGATATAAAATGTGACACAAAGACAACGCATCCCAAAAAAAAAAAAAAACGCTGAAAAAAACCATGAAATCGCAAAAAAAACCTGTTTTTTTTTGTCGAAATGCGCATCTGATGCGACTAAATATCGCAGCTTTACAAGCGTTCATCTTTTTTAAGCCTTAAATGGCCAAACGCACGCAAAAAAACCAAGGAAAAAAAGTACCAAACCCAAAAAAACCTCCCCAAATACCCCATCTACTCCTCAAGCCTGGGACGGGCCCTGGAGGGCGACCCTATCGCGGGGGGGAACGCAGCGCCAGCTTCTTGCGGACTATCTCTTGTCGCCCCCCTTTTAAAATCGCCTCGCGCCCCCCCGGGATTCTCTCGGGAACCCCTTTTTTGGGGCCTTTGGGGCGCCACGGGTCCCCTGCAGTTAACCCAAGGTCCTTTTCTTAATAGAAAAGGGCCCTCCCCTCTGACCTTTGGGCCCGCCTTTTTTCCCCGCCCCCTTGCCCCTTTAAACAAACAACACGCTTGGGCAACGCCCCCCAAAATACTCACAGCGTGCCTTTTTACGTGGGGCCGCTTCCGACCAAAACGTATTGCATTGAAAAGTGACTCAGCACCATACGCCCACCCAAGCACAGATAAGATGCGTTGCATCGCAAAACAACGTTCCAAGCGGGCATTCACAATGGTCTCATATCTTATGCGGGCTCAAGAATTTCCCCTTTTTAAAACAAAATGGCTTTGCATATCTTACATTCTGATAGCTGGACCTCGTACAATACTCCATTCATCACAATGGCGCCCATATCTGATTGGGCTCGAGAATCTTCACCTTTTAATCACGGCTTTCTCCTTCCCCTTCTGTATACTACTCGTGACAAACTCACTTTGCGATCACAAGGCGCCGCTATCTGTTTTTGGGGGCTCAAATTTTCACCCTTGTAATCACAAGGGTTTTCAATTTATGCAATCTGAAAAAGCTGAGCTCGTACAATACTCACTTGCGATCACAATGCGTCGCATATCGTAAAAAGTTTGATCCCGGTAATGTTATTTTACCCCCAAAATTTTCAAAATTTTATAACAATTTTTTAATCTTTTCATATAGACTAAAAAATATATATAAAATATTTAAACTTATATGACGTGGTGTATATTCTATTTAAATTATAATGTTTAACGCTATGAGACCAGGGCCCTTAGAAAATTAAAATTGAAATTTTTTTTTATTTTTTTAACTTTAACTCATATACTGGGGGACTCCCATGACCCCGTTGCAAGTAAATACAATGAAACAAAAAA
Source organism: Oophaga sylvatica (assembly GCA_033576555.1). Taxonomy (NCBI): domain Eukaryota; kingdom Metazoa; phylum Chordata; class Amphibia; order Anura; family Dendrobatidae; genus Oophaga; species Oophaga sylvatica. The sequence goes on along the minus strand of JARQOD010001778.1, from coordinate 68,672 downwards.
GACAACAAAAACCCTTTTGAAAAGATTTTAAATCTGCGCGGCGGGTAACACCTTTCCAAAATCCCCATTACCCCTCCCCACATCCACCCATCATTACCTTCTCCCATATGGGTTTAATAATTAAAAAAAAAAAAAATCATTTTAAAAAAAATTTTTTTTTTAAAAAACATTTTAAAAAAAAAAAAAAAACCATTATCAAAAAAAAAAAAACCCATGCTGCCAACCACTGCACCACCCCATTAAATATTGGCATACTTGTCTCGCCCCCTTTTTGCATCGCCTTGCCCTGCCTTTTTTGACAGTTAAGGGGCCTCAATAGGGATTTTTGCACCCATTCTCCACACCACCACCATTGCTCCCCATCCATAACCGGGGGACTGTAAGTACCGCATCGCTTTGCGTAGAAAATTGTGCCCACAACGGAACCCCCACGAGTCTAGGATTCCCTTCATTTGATTGGAGGGGGGAGAACCCAAAAGGGTTTTGGCCTTAAACCCCCCGAAGGCATTCCCAAACGCGCCTGCCCTAACATCTGTTTTAAAAAAACCCCCTTTTTTCCCCTGTAAAAATCTTTGTGGGTACGGTTTTCACAAATGCTCAGAAGGGAAGGCTTCATCGCCCACAAAAACAAATTTGGGGGGGGTGGGAAAATTTTGGGTTGGGAAAATTTAATTTTTTTAAACAACCTTCCCAAAAGTTTGTGCTCCAAAACGCCACCGCAAAACCCTTCCCCTTAAAACCAAAAAATTTTTGCAAAAATTTTAAATTGGCATTAAAAGGGGGCCTGGGGATCACGCTAATCCCCTTGTATTATAAAAAAGGGGTCCGCTTTGGCTTTTGCGTGATCCCACTGTTTGCCACCAAGGGCACCCCAAATTTGGGGAAATGCCAAACCTTTCAAAATCAAGGCAAAAATTTTCCTTTCCCCACGATTGGGGAAAAGGGGATGTACCCTAAATTCGACATGGTTTTTATCCCGGAAATTTTTCCCAAGCAGCGACCGAGAAATTCCAAAAAATTTCAAATCCTTTTATTAACCCGGGGGCCCCAAAAAAGCACTTTTCGCCAAACTTTCCCTGCTAAAAAAAAAAAAAGCTGCACCCCCTGTATCCTCCGTTCAAGAGTGGCCTCACAGTTCCAGTAGAGTTGAATAAAAACCCCCGACTTTTCCCTAAAATTCCGAAATCCTGGGGTTCTTCTCCGCAACCCCTCACTAATGCTGGGGGAAAAATTTTGGACCCTGCTCCCCATGCTCTGGTCCACATGCGACGCTTTCGCGGGGGCCCTCCTTCCACCCCCCTCTTCTTGACGATCTCCCCCCTGACAGTGCAACTGCCAAAATCATCCTTTCCCCCGGGGGACATTTTAAATTTTCAACCTTACGTAAAGAAGAAAAATTAATTACTAAAATTTTCTTTTAATAAAGTTTTAAAAAAATAAAATAAAAATAGAAAAAAAATATATATAAAAAAAAAAAAATTAAATTTTCATTTTAAAATTTTTAAAAAACATTTTTAAAAAATTCTAAAAGGGGGGGGTTAAAAATATAATGCAACGAAAAAAAAAAAAAGGCAGGGGGGGAAAAAAAAAAAGCAAAAAAAAAAAAAAAAAAAAAAGGTCGGGGGGTAAAAAAAATAAACAACCAAAAAAAAAAAAAAAAAGGGGTTTAAAAAAAATTTTTCAAACAACACCCAAACATTACCTTGAACCAAAAAAATTCCCAAGATCCAAACCAAATGGGGGTGGAGGGGGCTCAGCACTCAACGGGCCAAAAACCCACCACGCGCCACAAACGGGGTTGCAAAAAACCCCCACCATACTACCTCCAAAACCAAAAAAAAGACCCAAAATGCTCGGGAAAAAAGGAGGGGGCGCAGTTTTAAAGCAGATGATTTTGGGTCACCAATCGACTAAGGGGGGAACAAAAAAACAAAGTCCCGCCTGCCCGCGACTAAGGGCCCCCCCCCCCAACGGGTCCACTCTTAAAAAAAGGTCCAAAACACGTCACTCACCACGGCGCCACACAAAAACCCAAACTTGAACGAAAACGTCACAGCAGGCCACGTCGTGCTACACCCCACACACAACGCCCAAAAAAGAATCGAAAAATATGGTATTTTAGCGATCTCTTAAAAAATCTTGTTTAGTGGGCATACCAAATTTTTTCATCTTGCCCAATTAAAAATTGGAAACATTTACTGTTTTTGTTACGTTCTCTACATAACGATTTATCTAAGAAACAAAAAAAATTTTTGGGACCAACCTTCTCTTAAAAAGATTTTCTGTATTTTCATACTAAAAATTTTGTAAACCCCCACACTGAAGGCACAAAACTATAATTTTAACACGGGGAATTTATTTTCCTTTTACAAAAAATGTGAAAAACGAAAAATTTTTTATATTCTATTTCTTCAAAGTAGCCACCTTTTTTTTGTACTATTTGCATGCAAAAATAAGGCTGCACTCACCCCTTTTTCCCCCACCAGAAGCATAAGGGGGTGTAAGGGGTTGGGGGCTTTGCGGTGCACTGTTGGGGGGATTTATTAAAAATAACGGTGGTCCACTCACCCCAAACCATCGATTGGTTGGGGTGGGGTGACTGTGGGGGCCAGGTCATCTGCAGCCCCCAAAACACCTCCTTTTTGGTCAAATACCCTTACACAGTCTAGGTTTGGGGGTCATTTTCCTTTGAAAAAAAAATGATCCCAAAATAAACGCAAACCAAGGGGAATAGCGCTCCCGCAAGATGCTTATACCATCGGTTCACTATTCTAATTTTTTAAAAACCCCCCCAACGTGTCCCAAAAAGCACCCCCACACACACCCACCCCTTTTCCATGCTCCACGGGGAAAACCGGGGCAAGATCCACCGTTCACCTTTTCTGAGTGCAAAGCAGAAAAAAAAAGCAAAAGGGCTACTTTAAAAACCAAATTAAAAGTTTTCAGTTTTTCACACTTTTTAAAAAAAAAAAATTTTTAAATTCCACTGTGTTTTTCAAAGTTTTGACCCCTTCATTATTCACTTTTTCATAGCCTGAAAATACAAAAAAAATCTTTAATAAAGTGTGTCCAAATTTTTGGGTCTGTACTGAAAAATTTTTTTTGTATTTTTTGATGTTTAGGGGGGTTTTTCAACTTAAAAAAAAAAAAAAAAAAAATACAAAATGAAAATTTTGAATTTTAAAAATATTTATTGAAAATTTTTTGACTGAAAGCAATGTACTGTCCGCAATAACTTTTGATACGATCATGTATCTCAACACTCACCCTGTTCGCCCTCATGAACGGGCGTATTTTTTGTACGTTTCTGGTTTTTTGTTATAGCACCATCCAGGGGGGCTAATTTTATAGCCGTCCCCTTTAAAAAACAAAAATTTTAATTGTGGAGAAAAAGTATGCGGAAAAGAAGCTCCATTTCTCCATGTACTTCAGAAACACTTTTTCATGTGCTCTCCGAACCTCTCCAACTGATTTGCTACCGGGAAAGCTTTTCCGGTAAAATCAATACTTTCACAATGCGTTTTAGAGGTTTTTAACGAAGCACCAGTGCAAAAGGGGAATTTATTAGAATCCGTTAAATTTTCATCATACGTAAATTTCCTGTTTAAATTTTAAAAAAGTCGCTTTGCCCAATACTTTCTATGTCATTGTTTTTAAATTTTACCGCGCCCGTCATACTTTTCCCAAAAAAACAATTAGACTTTGAGAAGTCTGCTTATTTGGGGGAAAATCTTTGGGGTTTGGGGTGTACATGGCACACCTTCCCCGGTATGAAGGCAAACAGTAAAAAATCAACCTTTCAATATGAATACCTTTTAAGAGCCCTTGTACCCACACCGCACGCCAAAAAACTGCCGGCCCCATCAGTAGAATTACCAAATGCAGCCCGCCACACGTCATCACCCCCCCAGGGGAACCCCCCGGCATAACTGTTCTCACAATATACCACAGAACGCACAAGCGCACAATTTTAAAAAAAGCACACCTCACCAAAACAAGTCACACAAGCCCGCGGTCGCATTAGCGGGCTCGCCGTTGCCGGGGCCAAGCCGAGCACCAAACAAATCCTCCTTGCTAAAAGATATCGCCAAAGCGAGACAGGGGAGCAAAATGCAGATACGCTGTCTGGGGGCCCCGAAACGCACTCGCCAAGAGAGGCCGAAACCGCATTCTGCACAGAGAGAAGCCAAACCGCACCCTTTAAAAAGCCGAAACGCACTTTAAGCAAATAGAAAGACTTCGGCAGAAAAAGAGACACCCCAAATTGAAAAAAGCAGAGTTTTGGAAGCTATAAAAGGATCCTGATTAGAGACCAGAAACATTCGCTGACCAATCTAGGACAGAAGATCCAGCGCAGGTTCGCAGAGTATTTTCCGCAATTTTTCCCATGGATGCACCCAAAACACCCATCGACCACCTACCCGGCACCAGCGCCCCAACCCCAACTTTTTTCCCCACAAACGGAGTCTCCACGCAGGTTTTTGCCACGGGGGCTTTCCACTGACAAAGTACAGCCCCATCCCCCTTTAAAAAGAGACACCCCTTTTCACCAAGAAGAACGCACAACTAACAAGTCAAACGTCTCACAGTATGTGAAAACCACACACTAGACATACTATAACCCCCACTGTGCCCACTCCCCAAGCCACCATAACTTTGCAAATTCCTTGCCCGCCAAGAACTTTACAAAAGGGGCATTAAATTCACTGATAAACCCGAGAATAAGTCGGGGCGACCTCGTTGGGGAACCCCTTCGGGTCAACCTTTCAATAGGGGGAGTTAGTTTTTCTAAAAAGGGCTCGAAGTGATTGGCCCGAGCATGCCAAAAACTAAGAGACATAATAAAGCATCCACCATATTTCACGCAAAGGGGGGGAAAACTTGATAAATCTAGGGACAGTAAATCATAAAATCTTTAAAAAAAAAATTGATTTTTTTTCCTAAAGGGGACCTAAAGGAAAAAAATTTAAAAATTTTGATGATTATTGAAAATTTTCGGGATGCCCAGGGAAGGAGTTTTGCCCGATTGGCATTCTTAGCCCCCGCTAGGTGTCAATCCGATAAACAAAAATTTCCTTACATTCTACAAAAAAAGGGGGGTACATGGGGAACCCAGGGGATAAACAAATCATAACTTTTTTTTCCCTCCTTTCACGTATTCGTAAATTTTTCCCCCCCAACAACTAAATAAAAAATGACCCATTTTGACTTCACTATGTCATGTTCCACTGCCCCCATTTAAACCCAAAACCCCGGGGGCATCCAAAAAACCCCTAACATTGTTTCCACGGCCCTCCCAAATTGATAATCCCCCCCAACGAGAACAAGCCTGGGGATGCAAAACATTGTCCTCTACCAAGAAACCACACCTCACTAAAATGCAGACCTTTGGGGAAATTTTGTGGATCGAAGGGGGTTTCCTCAAAAAAAACTCTTTTCAAATTTGCCCCAAACCTCTCACCTCCCGGGAACTGTCAGCTAGCGGAAATTGTGAATGCAGCAGCACGGATCCAAACAGTTTTGCCACCAAAACCCCCACCACATTTTCACAAGCAGGGGCATAAGGGAAGAGAAAACACTGATGAAGATACCCCGTGGTCAGCTCTAAATGTACGGAGATCTAAGGGATCACAGGAGGAAGGTCCTGTTAAAAATCTCCTTGTCAATCAACCCTGCAGGCCCAAGACAAAGCCCTCAAGATATATGCAATCCTGGATGACCAAAGTAACAGGTCTTTAGCCGGCCATCTTTTTTACAACTTCGCATTGTAGGCCCTGGTTCCCCTACCCCTGAGACGTGTTTCAGGTACTTGAGACGAGGGAAAAAAAACCGGTACAAGGTGGGGGTCCAAGAGGCAAACCTGCCTATCGCACCAAACCACCTGGAGTGCAAAACCCGATTTCCCCACAACAGCAAGATCCTTCACCCGGAGGTAAAACACATCAACCCCATCTGAAGCGTATACCAACCTGATACCTAAGTTGGATCCAGAAGCCCCAAAAGCCCTACCGGGAAAGATAACTACGAGCCACCAAACTAGAGAAATATAACCCCCAGAAATCTCCGACGCTCAAGTCGACCTTGGATGGGTCACAAGGAACTCTGTCTAGGAGGAGGCACACAAGCCGCCCTCAGCAAAAATATGCTCACCACACACAGAAAATGACGTCCGTCTCTCTCCAGCCATGTCACAATATCGGTAAAGAATTGCCAACAGCACTCCCCTACCTTGCCCTTTCCAGACCTACCCGAAACCACCCCTGTAAGGTGAACAAACCACATGGATTGTACAGTCTTCCACAGGGCAAAGGAAGACGACAAGGTAGCAATGTCCATAGAAAAGGATGTTCCGGCATCATGAAGACAAATATCAAAGACAAATCGAATTGGGTCGCACCTTTACCATTTCACCTCAAGAAGGCGCCATCCAACAACAGGGAACTGGGCGACACCGTTCTCCCCTCAGGCACAACAATAAGAAGTCACCTGAATTAAGAACATTTCTTTTCCCTTCATGGGAAGGACATTTCCCAAAAAAACCACCAGAGATTGCACTTCGGCCCTCAGAGGAGTTTGGTACCTGCCATCTTGGATTATACCATCCCAAGAAGCCAGGTCAAATAAAGTGGTATTCCTCAAGGCCAAATGGAAGATGTCTCAAAAAATATGGGCCCCAAACCCCAACTCAGATTCGGAAGACACCCTTTTTCCCCAGAGAACGGTGGCATTTATGGCTACGTACAACAATTTCCACTTTTTCTCATCAAAAGGAACACAGAAACTACTTGAGGTTCTTCTTTACCGTACAACAACCCAAACAAAACACACGAGTACCTGGGGTACACATCTTCAAAACCCTTCCCCAATCGCTACTACGGCCACTATTCTGCCAAAGAAGGCCAAAAAAAGTATGGGTCAAACTCAACCTTCGTAGAAAAAGGACTTCTACATAACGACGTTGAAGTCCACACCAACAAATGAGGCTGCAATCATCTACAAAAAGGGCTCAAGAAATGCTTGCTCATCTAACCAAATTACACAAATTTCCTCCAACTCGAGAGTTGATGGAAGCATTTCCCTCTAAGACATTCCATGACCAAATGACCTATACCTAAGCATCGACACTCTTCCATCAGCAGAGTCTTGGATTGCTTTGAATCTGAAGACGGGCCTTCACCTTTCAGATCATAAAAAACGAAAACCCTTCATGCCAGAGATTTCTTTTTTCGAATAGTCATACACACCCGGGATTCGTACTCCAGTTACTGTCCAAGGAAAAATATGCTAAAGACTTCCCCAAAGACACACCTGATTGGATATCCACTGCCAGCAAAAAAGGGCGACCTGTGGGCAATGGAAGGTCCCCGAGGCCTTGACCGACCTTCGTGAAAACCGTATGCTCTTTGCCACCACAGAATCAAACACAAAGACTTTGTATCTTTGCATGATCATCAAAGCAATCGAAGCATACTACCTCAAAACCTAGATTCAAGAACAGGGCCACACGGTTGTGATGCCAACAAACTGGCAACCCGCACACACGGTACCCAACGAACTCTGCACGCTGTCTTTGCAGTTGAGTTGGCCGACTTACTCAGGTGGATGAATCTGAGACCAAAGAAGCAGAGTTCAACTCCACAAGCAAAGTGGTCTGGATACATCTGCAATGAAACGAACGCTTTATGCAACGTCGCAACCGACACTGAGGATAAAAGACTACCTACCCTATCAGTGGCACTTGTACCTACTCACCCATCCTGCGACCATGCGACTAATCCGTTGCTTCAATCATCTCAAGGACACACCGGTTCACAGGCCCTGCTTCCTTGTCCCATTCATCCCAACATCGACAGGCCTAAACGTTCTACTGGTGGATCCAAGCCGACAAGGAACCCCCCCTCGAGTGCTGCTCTGCATACAGGGATTTCAAGTCATTACCTGGAATCTCACGGTTCAGCAGGTTCCAACCGGGAAGTCACTTGTTTGGCCTTCTTGTCTACTTCATGTGGCCCAGCCTACAATCAGCATTACCTGCAAGCCAGAGATTTTTTAAGGTTGGCATCACTGCAAGCATGCTTTACGCCCTCAACTTGGAAAAAGCCAAGGTTACAATACTTTTGTTGTGCAAAGAGAAGCCTACCCCAGAGAAATAGACAACCCAACAAGTTACAACCCATTTCAGAGAAGTGTCTTGAAAAAAGCTTGATCCAATCATTGACCAAAACGAGCTGTAAGGATTGGAGGTCGTCTTCAGGAAGCTAAGGGAATTTGTGGAAACCAACCCTGTGATAATTCTGGCATCACAGTCACTGCTCTGCTCGTACAGCACCATATGTTTGGTAAACATCAAGGCCGATTGTTTACCGAAGGGAATCTACAATGTGGCCCTAGGGGAAAGTGGGAGCAAAAAGTTGGGTAAACCATCTTCAATTGTGTGGACTTGTCGCAAACTCCGTGGTGTGACTCAAACCCAAAAAAGGCTAATCCCCATCAGACAGACTAGCACGGATCCTCCCTTTTACCAACTTGGGAATGGATGTATTCAGGCCGTGGACTTGGTTTACACAGCACATAAAGCCCAAGCCAACGCGAAACCTGCATTATGTTCATTGTAGTCCACAAGCAGCCAATCAAGTAATTGAACTATGGACACTTAAAATTTTTCATAAGCACTCCGACATTTCATTGATATCAGGGGGCACCGGAAACACATTCGCTCTGATAGAGCTCAATTCGTAGGAGCAGTGAAAGAACTTCAAATTCCTTCCAAACTAACATTAAACATTGTGGAAAGATACTTGAGTGAGCAGGTATCACTTGGCCATTAATTTACCACACTCTTTTCACATGGGGGGTGCTTGGAGAGGATATAGGATTAGCACGTAGAATCTTAACCTATCTTATTGCAAGAAGGTAGCCAAAACTCACACACAAAGGTTTGACTACATTCTTGGCAGAAGTTTCGGCCATCATAAATGCCAACCATTGACTGCACTCTCCAGTGACTCTAAGATCCAACCATTCTCACTCCTGCCATTTCCCACTCAAAAACCAACACCCCAGCGTCCACGGGAAATCAGCAAAAGGACCTCTACAGGGGCCAATGGGGACAAGTTCAAAGCTCTCCCAATACTTTCTGGACAGATGGGAAAAAAATATCTCTCACCCTACAGCCTGGAAAAGTGGCAGATCAAACCGAACATCAAAAAGGTGCTCATGAAAAAAAAATCATCACACAGAAATTATGGCCACTAGGGGTCACCACCAAGGTATTCCCAAAACAAGGATGAGAAGGTGCGCAAGGTTTATGCCAAGCGGGAGTGGTTCTCCCCATCTGATACAGGGCAGTAGTTTTTTCTGTTTGGGTTTGTTTTTATAGCACATCCAGTGGGGGCTGAAATTATAGCCTGTGCCTTTAACAAGAGATAGAGTATTGCATTGTGGGATTGAACAAGGTATGCTGGAAGAAGAGGCTCCATTTTCTTCCAAGTACTTCAGGGAATAACATTTTCTGTGCCTCCTGTAACCTCCCCCAACTTAGTTTGCTATCTGGTAAACAATCTGGTAAGATCAATATCTTTCTAGCAATGCAGTGTTTAGGAGGTATTAACGTATACAGCCAGTCATAGGAGATTTCTTAGAATCCTGTGAAAGTTTGCATCATACTGATACTTTCCTGTTAATTGTAAAGTGTCAGCTGTGTGCCCAAACTTATCTATTCATTTGTATTTAAAGTTTACCGCGCATTTCTATACTGTTCACCAATAAACAAATTAACTACAAGGACATCTGCTTATAGGAAGATAGAACGGGGTTTTGGCTTATGCTAGATTGCCACCGGTCAACGTGTAGAAGGCGAAACACCCCACACCAATTCTCGCAAAGTGGCCCCGGGGTCTGTGGCTGCACAAATACATCACCCGCACCTCCTACCGAGGCCAGCGGAGTCCGGGTGTTATTGCACAAACTCGTACGATTTCTGGCATCACACTCGCAAGTGTGACACCGGCTTAGTCATATACCACCACTGCTCTCCCAATGCTCCAATGATCGGAAAACAGAGAACAGGAAGGTAGCCATTGTTACAGGACCATAATATGAAAATCGCATATATTGAAATGTCAAGTGATACTACGGAACCTCAAGCTGAATCCTGGCATTGCAGGCTTCTGAAAACCACAACAAAAGCACGCAACCTTTTGGGATTCTCCCTGCCAAAAGACAAACATTTCAGCACAAGTATGTTATTTTATACTTCTGGCCACATTCCGACTAGACGTGCTTGGCCTAGCTCAGTCATTTTCATTGATGAGGCCACCTTCTAGTCAGCACGTGACGCATGTATGCAAATCAACGGCATGAAAATCCTAACACGGCTGCGCACTGGAAATTCAAAGTCTGCAGCACATAGAAGACTGCAAACTCACACAAACCCCGGACAACCCCTTTAATGCCCAACATAAATAAAAGCATGAGAATTACATGTTTTTATTCTATCTGTATTTATTCTGTTTTTATTCTATCTGTATTTTGAATAGGGTCAATAAGGGAAAGTCGTCGTGGAACGGGGGCACCAGTATAACTTAGGGCGAAAAATGCCCCGTTGGCAGGTAGGCATTATTGATCAAATAGGGACTATCTAACATCCCTTCCCTACCTTCGTTCACCACAAAATTAAAGTTTTCTTCTGAATACTGTTTGTACCCCCACACTATCTTGCTTGGATACTATTTGTGGTTTGATTTTTCTCTCCTTGGACTGTTTAGTACTTTGGTGCGTTAAGTGGATTAACCTGACTATTGGCTACCCTAATTGTGCCCCTATGTCTAGGGTGAAATAGGTATATCAGGGTCAGCCATCGCTGAGCGGGGGCGCCATTTGCGTATCAAGAGGGTGCCAACCTCCACTGTCAGAAAAGGGTCAGTTGTTAGGGCTCAATAGGGCCATTTAGACCCACTTTATCCTGCACAATATACGCTTTTTTTTTTTTTACTTTTTGATCAGCCGGAGCATACTGGCAGCCTAGTTTTTTGAGTTTTTCTATTTTATTGGTTTTTTCATGGTACAGTTTTTTACTTTTTTGAATAAAGTATATTTTACTAATTAGTTTTTTCTTCATGAGTCTCTTTATAACTAATTAATTATATCACTCCATGACTTCTACTGCGACAGCTCACCCTAGACAAATTGCAAATAAAAGCAGTTTTATTGCAAAATATAGAAGGGATTTGAATTGGCCCTGAAAAGATGTTTTCTTGTACGTGTCAGCAACAAACTCTGTAGGAATGCAAGCAACACTGCCAAATTTAATGAATTTCTGAGTACAGATCACCACAAAAAATACATGAATCTGTCATTTAGTGCATGGAAAAAAGCAATCAAGTTATGGACTGTGGAAGAGATGTATATGACACTCATTTCCAGCAGATGATACCTAGCACAGCTAACATTGGTACTAATAGGGAATAAAATAGATGTTACCTTGATATATTTTTTTGGGTTGCAGCAGCAAGGATTATAATTTACAAGGCAGTTTTCCCTAAGTAGATGTCTGTAATACAATATACCTACTGCAACAGCTCACGCTACATGAATTGCAGATAAGAGTGGTATTATTGGAAAAAAAAATCTATTTGAATTAGCCTCTGCACCCTTCTGGCTATTAAGATGGATAGTGCTGACGATGCCATCATCAGCATCACTATTCCGGTCATCTACATCCTGGAGCGCACTTTGAAGAGTCTGCGTGAGGAGGTGGACGTCCCAGAGGAAGAGATGGAAGCAGAGGAGGATGCGGAAGTGATAACAATGTCTCAAATTTCCGGTCTATCATCGCACAAGCTGGTGCCATGAGAGGGTGGATTACAGCGATCGAAGGAGGGCTCATGGTACCAGACAAATTGTTAGCAAAGGTGCAGGAGCTGGGGAATAAATGGAAGAGGATGAGGAGGAACAATTGATGGGCACACAACAGTCAGGAGATGAAGGGGATAATGATCCCCCCCTCTGTTTTCTGTGTTTGGCAGGAGGGGACAGAGGAAGCAACATTAACTGGTATACCTCCACCAACACACCATGGACTTGGACCTCATGGAAGCGTGTGACACATGAGCACATTCTTGCTGCACTATCTTAAACATTAAACATATTCTTAGGATCAGAAATAATGCTGAATACTGGGTTGCCACTCTGTTAGATCCATGGTACAAAAGTAAATTTTGCTAGATGCTTATCCCTCTGGAAAGGGACGTGCGCATGCTGGAGTGTAGCGGTTAGCACTGCAGCCTTGCAGCACTGGGGTCCTGGGTAAAACCCCACCAAGGACAACATCTGCAAGGAATTTGTAAGTTTTCCCCGTGTTTGAGTGGGTTTAATTCAAGTTCTCCTGTTTCCTGCCCACTCCAAAGACATACTAATAGGAAATTTAACCAAAAAGAAATTACTTAGTCACAAATGGCGCTTCCAAAATAACATACTGTTAGGGTCTGCGGAACGCACCTAATAGATATATTAGAGAGGTGCGTTCGCAGCCCGGAGTCCACCGTGCAGGCGAAGCCCGCTGCTAGTAAGATGGCGAAAGTAGCGAACTTTGTTATCCCGCAGAGTCGCTAAATTAAACGCCGTAGCGCGCTGTGGCAGTAAGTGCGAACTCTGTTAATCCCCAGAACCGCTAACGGGAATGCCACAGCGCTATATGGCGATAGGTGCGAACTCACTTAGCTTCAGTGAGCCGCAAAGTAAAACGCTAGGGCGTTGAACCAGCGTTATAAAGCAAACCCTGTTGCGTCACAGAGCCGCTGAGAAAAAGACTGTCCTGTTAACACCACAGGGATACACAGATAACTGCTGTGCGGATAGCAGTCCGTAATCATGCAGACAGCAACGCAATCAAGCAATCTCCTCACCGGAGAAGCCGGTATTCTAGGGGCTTATTTCAGCCAAGCCCTAACCACTTGCACTCAAATCTCCTCACCGGAGGTGACGGTATTCTAGGGGCTTATTTCAGCCAAGCCCTAACCACATGCGTGCATGATCACACTGGCGCAAAGCACATAATGCAATTGATACTAGCGCATGGCGGCCCAGCCATGCCACCCTTTTATAGTAACAGCTACAGGACCTGCCAGAAACAAGGACCAATGAAACTGTTCCAGAACACCAGTAGTCACAGGACCTTCCTGGCGGACCAATAGGAGCTTTCTGCAGTACCTGAGCATGTGACCCCTGATCTCCAATGAGAGATCTCACCCTGGGCATGCTCAGAAGGGGAAAACAAGGACTTTGTCCTAAAGACGTCTGCTCGCCGCTAACCAGTACTGGCCACAATAGCAGAGCCTGGAGAGGCAGCAGTAATCCTCTGCACACTGTTAGACTGGGTGAGACGCTGGGACCGATGTCTAAGCTGAGCAGAGTCCACTGCGGCCGGAGACAAATGGGTGACTGCAGCCAGAATGGCTCGAGATTCCCCTTGTGCAGAAGCAGGAACTTGACCCCTAACATTACCCCCCTCTAGGGCCCCCCCTTCTCTGGGCCTCGCTACGTTCAGAGGCAGCGATGAACTGCGGAGCATGAACATGCTCGGCAGGCTCCCAGGACCTATCCTCAGGCCCATAACCCCTCCAATCCACCCAAAAAAATGTTTTGCCCCGTACCACCTTGCACCCTACAATGGCGTTCACCTCGTAGTCGTCCGAAGACAAACCCGACGTCCCGGCAGATGACTCAGGCAACCGGGAGATGACCACGGGTTTTAGGAGGGACACATGGAAGGTGTCGGAGATACCAAGGCGAGGTGGAAGGGCCAAATGGTAAACCACAGGGTTCATCTGCTCGAGAACCTTGAAGTGACCCAAATAGCGGGGTGCCAACTAAGTGGATTCCACCCGTAGCCTGATGTTTCGGGCGGAGAGCCACACTAGGTCGCCAGGAGCAAATGTCGAAGCGGGACGCCGATGGGCATCGGCAGAAGACCTCATCCTTTCCTTGGAAGCCTGAATGGCATCCTGGGTGCGGTCCCATATGTCCCGTGCCTCCACAGCCCAGTCTGCCACCCTGGAGTCGGCGGAAGCCATGGGCATGGGCACCGGTACCCGCGGATGCTGGCCGTAATTTAAGAGGAATGGGGTCTGTCCGGTGGAGTCAGTCACAGCATTGTTTAGCACGAACTCCGCCCACGGGAGCAAGGATGCCCAGTCATCCTGCCTGGCAGAGACAAAATGTCGCAAGTAGGTGACCAAGGTCTGGTTGGCCCTCTCTACCAACCCATTCGTCTCGGGATGATATGCAGAGGAGAGGATCAACTCAATGCAGAGTAGATGACACAACTCTCTCCAGAACCGAGACTCAAATTGGGGACCTCGATCGCTGACAATCTTGTCTGGCATACCGTGTAGACGGAAGATGTGTCTAATAAATAATGCTGCCAAGGCCCGTGCAGAAGGTTACCGTGGTAGCGGCACTAAGTGCACCATTTTAGAGAAGTGGTCGGTGATCACCCAAATGATAGTGAAACCCCGAGACTTGGGTAAGCCCACCACAAAGTCCATCCCTACCATCTCCCAGGGTCTGTCTGCCACCGGCAAAGGAAACAGTAGCCCAGCTGGCAGTTGTCGAGGGGACTTGTTCCTGGCACAGGAGACACACGCCTGAACATACTCCCTGACGTTATGGACCATATGTGGCCACCAGTATGTCCTCGCCAATAACTCAGTTGTCCTCTTTGCCCCAAAGTGTCCAACCACCCTGGACGAGTGTGCCCAAGAGAGTACCTCCGGTCGCAAATTAGTGGGCACAAAAGTCTTGCCCGGAGGCACAGACTCTAGCGAAACCGGGCTACAGTTCTCAGGCTCTCTTCGGGGACAATAAGCCGACGCTCCTCATCCTCCCCTCTGATGACACTAAGGAGCGAGAGAGAGCGTCGGCCCGAACATTCTTCTCACCGGAGAGAAAATGGAGGGTGAAGTGGAACCGAGAGAAGAATAGGGACCATCTGGCCTGGCGAGAATTTAGCCGCTGAGCCGTTTGCAAATATACCAAGTTTTTGTGGTCGGTGAAGACTTGGAAGGGAAAACGAGCCCCCTCCAGAAGATGTCTCCACTCAGAGAAGGCCAACTTCATAGCCAGCAACTCCCTGTCCCCGATGGAATAATTCCTCTCTGCTGGTGTAAAGGTCTTAGAAAAGAAGAAGCAGGAATGCTTCCGACCTTGAGCATCCTTTTGATAAAGGACTGCTCCAGCACCAACAGAAGAGGTGTCCACCTCTAAAATAAACGGCTTATCAACATCAGGGCGATGTAATATGGGAGCACTGGCAAAATGCAACTTGATGGAAGAGAACGCCTTGGAGACCTCCTCAGACCACAACTTGGGATTTGCTCCCTTCTTGGTGAGGGCTACCAAGGGAGCTACCTAAGTCGAGAAATGGGGAATGAACTGGCGATAATAATTAATGAACCCCATAAAGCGCTGCACCGCTTTAAGAGAATGGGGTTCTTGCCAGTCCATTACAGCCTGTAGTTTGGCAGGATCCATAGCCAATCCCTGGGCAGAGATGATATAGCCCAGGGAAGGTAAGGACTCCTGCTCAAACACACATTTCTCCAGCTTGGCATAGAGGGAGTTTGCCCGTAAGAGGTCGAAGACTTTGTTGACATCCCTCCGGGGAGAGTCTATATCTGGTGAAAAGATGAGAATATCATCCAGATAGACTACTACAGAGGTGGAGAGCATATCCCGGAAGATATCATTGACAAAGTCTTGGAAAACAGCGGGAGCATTACAGAGCCCGAAGGGCATCACCAGGTATTCATAATGCCCATCCCTGGTATTAAAAACTGTCTTCCACTCGTCCCCTCACGGAGGCGAATTAGGTTATAGGCATCACGTAGATCAAGCTTGGTAAATACTCGTGCTCCTCGGAGCCTATCAAAGAGCTCAGAGATTAGGGGCAACAGGTACTTATTCTTGACGGTGATGGCGTTAAGACCCCTGTAGTCAATACATGGACGTAATTCTCCGTTCTTCTTTTACACAAAGAAGAACCCCGCCCCTGCTGGTGACACCGACTTCCTAATGAACCCTCTTGCCAGATTCTCCTGAATATACTGGGACATGGCCTCCGTCTCAGGAAGCGAGAGGGGGTAGACTCTCCCCCGAGGAGGTTCTGCTCCAGGCAAAAGATCAATAGGACAGTCGTAGGGGCGATGAGTTGGAAGAGTCTCCGCCGCCTTCTTGGAGAAAACATCTGCATATGACCAATAACACTGAGGAAGAGAAGTGAGATCTACGGGTATCTCTGTGGTGGTGACCTGAACGCACTCCCTGACACACCTGCCTCTACATGAATCACCCCAACCCAGTATCCTCCCAGAGGACCACTCAATATCGGGAGAGTGGTAACGGAGCCAAGGTACTCCCAGCAACACCTCATCTATTCCCTCGGGCAGGACAAGAAAAGAAATACTCTCCTGATGGAAAGGGGACATAGATAAAGTGAGAGGGATAGTCTGGTGGGTGATTTGTGAGGGCAGAGTTGATCCATTCACTACTCACACAGTCACCGGTTTGGCAAGCATCATCAGAGGTATAGTGTGGCGGAGAGCAAATGCAGAGGACATGAAATTCCCCTCGGCTCCAGAATCCACACAGAGCTCGGCGGTGAGCGTGGATGGACCTACAGTAATTGTCCCCTTAAAGGACAACTTGGTGGAAAATGCCGCAGTGTCTAATGAACCTCCTCCCAAGGTCACTAGATGCGACCGTTTTCCCGACCGCTGTGGACATTTGTTGGTATAATGTCCTAACTGCTGGCAGATGTTACAGACCACTGGTACTCGAGTGGCCCGGGACTTAGGTCCTGCTCGAGAAACCTCCATGGCCTCATGGGAATCGGGCGCCTGGCTGGAAGATTCTAGAGGTCTGGCGAAGGTGGGAGCCAGCCGAAACCTCTGCCTACACTGGGACCGCTCCAACCTCCGCTCGTGAAAACGGAGGTCGATGCGGGTAGATATGGCGATAAGCTTCTCCAGTGTGGCGGGAATCTCCCTGGTAGCCAAGGCGTCTTTCACATGGCCCGCTAGTCCTCTCCAAAACACAGGAATGAGGACTTTATCCGGCCAGTCCAACTCTGAGGACAGAGTCCGAAATTGGACAGCAAAACAGCTGACCAAGGACGAACCCTGTGAACTTGCCAGAAGTTGGATCGCCGCATCGTGGGTAACCTGAGGTCCTAGAAAGACCTTTTTTAGAGCTTCCAGAAAAAGAGGAGCACTCCGCACCACACGGTCGTCACGTTCCCACAGAGGGGTGGCCCACTCCAATGCTCTGCCCGACAGAAGAGATATTACAAAGCCCACTTGTGCCCGATCCGTGGGAAAACGTGCAGCCAGAAGCTCGAGTTGTATAGAGCACTGACTCACGAATCTCCGACATTGCTTGCTGTCACCAGCAAACTTGTCTGGAAGTGGGAGGTGGGATATTGTGGGGACAGAGGTGGCAGTGGACACACTGGCTGCAGCCACGCTAGCAGCCTTAACAGCGACTGTGGTAACATCCACAGCTGAGGTTGTGCGCTCAAGAGCCGCCAACCTACCCTCCAGCTGCTGGATGTCCCACAGTAGACGCTGGTCATCCGCCATTTTACTAGCCAGACCCTGGCGCTAGTATTATGTTAGGGTCTGCGGAACGCACCTATAAGATATATTAGAGAGGTGCGTTCGCAGCCGGGGTCCACCGTGCAGGCGAAGCCCGCTGCTAGTAAGATGGTGAAAGTAGCGAACTCTGTTATCCCGCAGAGTCGCTAAAATAAACGCTGTAGCGCGCTGTGGCAGTAAGTGTGAACTCTGTTAATTCCCAGAGCCACTAACGGGAATGCCACAGCGCTATATGGCGATAGGTGCGAACTCACTTAGCTTCAGTGAGCCGCAAAGTAAAACGCTAGGGCGTTGAACCAGCATTATTAAGCGAACCCTGTTGCGTCACAGAGCCGCTGAGAAAAAGACTGTGTCCTGTTAACACCACAGGGATACACAGATAACTGCTGTGCGGATAGCAGTCCGTAATCATGCAGACAGCAACGCAATCAAGCAATCTCCTCACCGGAGAAGCCGGCATTCTAGGGGCTTATTTCAGCCAAGCCCTAACCACTTGCACTCAAATCTCCTCACCGGAGGTGCCGGTATTCTAGGGGCTCATTTCAGCCGAGCCCTAACCACATGCATGCATGATCACACTGGCGCAAAGCACATAATGCAATTGATACTAGCGCATGGCGGCCCAGCCATGCCACCCTTTTATAGTAACAGCTACAGGACCTGCCAGAAACAAGGACCAATGAAACTGTTCCAGAACACCAGTAGTCACAGGACCTTCCTGGCGGACCAATAGGAGCTGCTGCAGTACCTGAGCATGTGACCCCTGATCTCCAATGAGAGATCTCACCCTGGGCATGCTCAGAAGGGGAAAACAAGGACTTTGTCCTAAAGACGTCTGCTCGCCGCTAATCAGTACTGGCCACAATAGCAAAGCCTGGAGAGGCAGCAGTAATCCTCTGCACACTGTTAGACTGGGCGAGACGCTGGGACTGACGTCTAAGCTGAGCAGAGTCCACTGCGGCCAGAGACGAATAGGAGACCGCAGCCGGAATGGCTCGAGATTCCCCTTGTGCAGAAGCGGGATCTCAACCCCTAACACATACTACCTACAAATGAACTGAAGCATATGCCAAGTAAAAATTCAAAAGTTTTTATTCAACAAATATTAACACTCAACTATTTAAAAAGATTCAGTGGATGAATACACACATATGGACCTGAGAACACAGAAATTAATATACCCATGCCATAAACATATTCAACAGATGGATGAATATCCAGAGCATATAAAGAAAAAAAAATTTTTCAATAGGGTTCCTTAAAGAAGGCTACCTTATGTATGGAGCAAAGCTTTCTTGAATGTTAATCAATGTCATAAAATTCAATATATTTCTCTTTGCAAACAGTGCTTTTGGACTTATATGTCAGCCAAATTTGGTATTCAATATAACATTCATAAAGCATAGACACATAAATAAGGAAAAGAGTTTTCCCATACAGCTCTACTTATATGCCCATATAGCTTATGGCTCTTTGTAAAAATCTTAATGGCTCCTCACAACAAAATTGTCTACATATATAATCTCTTAGATTGCTTGCAATCTCTACATCCAAAGACAATAAATAACATTAAAGTGCATAGTACTAAATAATGTTCAATACTAGTGCAAAACATGCTTTAGAATACTTACAGAGACAAAACCATATTGTAAGGTGCAAAAATAAGCTACTAAATATGGCAGCAATCAAATTAGGATGACATAAAATTAGGTTAAGGTGCAGTGGTTAAAGTGCAAGCATGCTACTGAAGGTTTGCAATAGTCAGCTAGTAGTGTTGAGCGATACTGCTCGATATCTAAAAATATCGTATCGAAATGGTATCGCCGATATCACTAAATATCGTCGATATCCGATTCCGATACCGGAAGTCCAATGTAAGTCTATGGGAACCAAATATCAACATTAAAAAAAACCATTCTTGCCTTGTTGGTTAATTTTACATGAAGGAAAACAACAAAGACTAATGTAGAATGTATTGGGGGAGGTTGAGGAGACAATAAAGGCATACATGTTTAACCCAATGCATTGGAATAGCATTAATATATTTTTTTTTTAGAAATACGTTTGGATTGACTAACAAATTGACAATGTTGTTAACCTTTTTTCTATTTTGGCAAATATGTATGTTTCACAACTTCCATGCTCTTCACCTTTTTAACTTTTGCCAGTGCCACACTTTCTCCTTCATAATCTTCAGCAGCATCATCTTTCTCATCAAATTATTCTTCATCTTCACCTTCTTAATCTTCTTCTTAAACTTCTTGCTATTCATGTTTTTGTTTACATTACTCATATTGTTATTATTAAACTAATTAATCTTCTTCATATTCAAATTCTTCATCTTCTTCCTCTTCATCTTCTTCATCATATTCTTATTTGTGACAGAGATTCCTGTACTTGTAATCTGTAAAAGTATGAATTGTTCATCCTTCCGTTCTTGCTGTCACAAAAGATTTAAATTACAACAGTATTTGTCCATGTTCAGTTTAGCCTGCAGCAGCAGCAGGCATTTTCCAGGGGCACCACGAGGAGGAACGGACTCACCCCCATACACTGTTCAGTCTTCTTCTGCTTAGAATTTAGAGCATATATTTTGCTCTTCATTTTGGTCTTATACTTCATGTTCTTCTGCTTTTTGATCTTTTGCTTATTGTTCTTCTGTCTCTTGTTCTGTATCTTGTAGTTTGTCTTAACCTTCTTTGTCCTGTTGGTGATCTTCTTCTGGGTAATCTTTTATTTTTTCTTTGTGATGGTGTTCAGGCTGGTTGTCTTCATGCTCGTCGTCCTTGTTGTCGTCATCTTCTTCTGGGTGGTCTTTAAGGTCGTCTAATTTCCGAGAAACAGCTGACGTTACTGGAACCCTGACGGGTATCAGATGGAGCAAGAGACAATGGAAGTAACGAGGACCAGCTGACTGTGCTGGACCCCGGACGGGTAGCAGAAGGAAAAGAGGCAATGTCACAACCGAGTACGAGCTGACGTTACTGTGACACGGTTACTAAGCAGGAGGTACCTGTGCTCCAAAGCACTACCAAGGACCAGCAGACGTTGCTGGAACTCGGATACGGAGATGGAGGCACCTAGGCCAAAGGCACTGGGGAGAACCACTTGACGGTACTGGACCCCGGACGGGTAGCAGAAGGAAAAGAGGCAATGTCACAACCGAGTACCAGCTGACGTTACTGTGACACGGTTACTAAGCAGGAGGTACCTGTGCTCCAAAGCACTACCAAGGACCAGCAGACGTTGCTGGAACTCGGATACGGAGATGGAGGCACCTAGGCCAAAGGCACTGGGGAGAACCACTTGACGGTACTGGACCCCGGACGGGTAGAAGAACGCACCCATGAAAATGTAAGTTGACAGGACGCAAGCCATCCGCAGTTACCGAATCACACAGTCCTACAGTGGGTGCTTATCCTATTGTCACAATGGAAACCGCCTTTATTTACATATCCCACAGCACACATAGGAATCACCTAAACTGCAGGCACCATAGAGTCGGCTAACCCGAATGCAACACGACAGCACAACTTATTGGAGGATAATTGACGTTCACACTGCCAGGAAACAGCTGTCGTGCTGTAACCAGGCAGGCCAGGAGTCAGTACCCCTGCCAATTACTTACGAGCAACAAATGGTGGTGTTGTAGCCCAGGGAGTAGAGTTCAGGTGGTAGAAAGATGAACATAACAGGAGACATGGAAAACGTTGCCAAACAGTTATTTAATCTGAAAACGGACAGGCAAATTCAGGTGAGATCCATGCCTTGTTCATTTTCAGAAAAGTAAGCCGGTCTACATTCTCTGAGGATAGTCGCATGCGACGGTCTGTTACTACACCACCTGCAGCACTAAAGACACGCTCAGATAATACACTGGCAGCAGGGCAAGCCAGCACCTCCAATGCATACTGGCTAAGCTCTGGCCATGTATCCAACTTAGAGACCCAAAATTTGAAAGGGGAAGAGGCATCTGGGAGTACACTTAGAGGGAAAGCCAAGTAGTCTGTCACCATCTTACTGAAACGTTTCTTCCTGGTGACTGGAGCCGTCTCGGATGGTGTAGACCTTGCTGGCGCTGTCACAAAACTTTGCCACATTTGTAACATACAGTTCTTGCCCTGTGCAGAGGCGCTGCTTCTGCTCCCTCTTGTTGTAGAGGTGTCTACACTGCCTCGAAACACAGAGCTGCTTTGTAAAGCAGTAGCAGCAGCAGCTCTCTCGGCTGGAATCTACAACAGTATGGATTGCACCAGTGTGTCTTGGTACTCCTGCATTTTACGGTCCCGGTTCACCGGTGTGATGAGGGTTTGTAGGTTGTCCCGGTAGCGAGGGTCTAGGAGGGTGTACACCCAATAATCTGACGTGCTGAGAATGTGGGCGATGCGGCGGTCGTTTCTCAGGCACTGAAGCATGAAATCAACCATGTGCTGCAGACTCCCAACTGGCCAACAAAGGCTGTCCTCTGGAAGAGGCGTCATCTCTGTCTCCTCTGCATCACCCCACCCTCGCTCTACATACTGACTACAGCGTTGTGTACCTCCCTCTGTAGGGATTTCTTCCTCCTCCATTGACTCCTCCTCCTCCTCATCCTCCTCACAAAGTGAGCCCTGCCCAGCCCTTTGTGAGGAACCACGTTGCGCTGACTGTCCTGAAGGTAATTGAATTTGTGACTCCTCATCCTCCACCTCTTCCAAAACCTCTTCCTTTAGTGCTTTCAGTGATTTCTGAAGCAGGCAGATAAGGGGGACAGTCATGCTGACTAGTGCATCATCTGCACTCGCCATCCGCGTTGAGACATCAAACGCACGCAAAACGTCGCAGATGTCCTTCATAGAGGCCCACTCAGTAGTGGTGAAGTGTGAACGGCGCAAATTGCGAGTTGATTGCGCCTGTTGCAGCTGATACTCCATTACTGCTGGCTGCTGCTCACACAACTGCTCCAACATATGTAACGTGGAATTCCACCTGGTGGGTACGTCACATATGATGCGATGTTCAGGAAGGCGAAATCTGACTTGCAGAGCTGCAATGCGCGATCTGGCCATGCTGGAACGTCGCAAGTGAGCGCACTCTAGGCGGACCTTGTGCAGCAGTGCATCAAGATCCGGATAGTCCCTCAAAAAACTCTGCACGACCAAGTTGAGCACATGTGCCAGACATGGTATGTGAGTGAGGTTGCTAAGGCCCAGAGCTGCCACCAGATTTCGGCCATTGTCACACACTACCAAGCCTGGCTGGAGATTAGCTGACAAAAACCACACGTCGCTCTCCTGCTTGATGGCATCCCAGAGCTCCTGCGCTGTGTGGCTTCGATTCCCCATGGGAATTAATTTCAGGACGGCCTGTTGACGTTTGGCCACGGCTGTGCTCATATTGGTCGCAACAGGTAAGCGTTCACGGGTCCATGTGGAGGTATACCGTGACGGCTCGTGCAGCGATGATTCTGAGGAACTGGAGTAGGAGGAGGAATCAATGTGCACAGACTGGATTCCTGCAATCCTTGGAGTTGGCAGAACACGTACAGCGCCACTGGCAAGATCTGTACCCGGCTCCACAACATTGACCCAATGGGCAGTGAGGGAAAGGTATCGTCCCTGGCCATGGGTACTGGTCCACGCATCGGTGGTCAGGTGGACCCTGCTACTGACGGCGTTTAGTAGCGCATGTTTAATGTTTCCCTCGACATGTTTTTGCAGAGCAGGGACAGCTTGCCTGCTGAAATAAAATCGGCTTGGCACATTATATTGTGGGACTGCCAATGCCATAAAGTTCCTGAAACTGTCAGTCTCCACCAGCCTGAATGACAGCATTTCAAGGGACAGGAGTTTTGCAAGGCCAGCATTCAGAGCCTGTGCTCGTGGATGGTTTGCCGAGTATGGCCGTCTTTTATCCCATGCCTGTGTTACCGATGGCTGTTTTTTGTTCTGGGAGTGTGACGATGACTGTGAACTTGCTGCAGTGGGTGGAATAACAGTTTGTCTATGGACAACAGTGACCGAGGTTCTTCCATGGAGATCCTGTGAGGAAGCCGAACCAGGTGTGTGAGAGCTGGAGGTAGAGGCTCGAACATGACCTAAAGATGTAGGTGCTGCTGTAGGTTGGCCTACATCTCCAGTGTGTCTTTGGAACTCAGCTACGTGCTTTGTCCGTACATGTTTCCACATATTTGTGGTATTCAGGTTCCTGATATTTTTACCTCTTTTAACTTTTTGCTTACACAGCTTGCATTGAACATAGCAAATATCATCTACAAGTCTGTCAAAAAAGGACCACGCAGTGCAAGTCATGGGAGCGCCAATTTTGACAGTTCTAAGAGAACTGCTCCCAACAGGTGCCAAACTGGAGGCTACAGGCAAGCGAGTCTGCAGCCTACCTCTCCCTCCTCTTTGTACCGTTGGGACAATCTCTTCCTCAGAGCTGCTCCCACCACCTTTCTGTTGCTCACGCCATGTTGGGTCTCGGACTTCATCATCTCCACTACCCTCTTCCAACACCTGCTGCTGTTGGATGGTCTGGGCAGCACCATGCTCCACAAAACCTGGCACCTGAGTCTCATCATCATAAGATGCGTTCTGCGGTGTGCTGTCCATCGGTACTGGCTCACCCGCCTCTTCAGATTGAGAGAGACACAGCTGTTGCGCATCACTGCATACTCCCTCTTCTTCAAATTGCAGAATGCTGCTTGCCTGTGCCCGTGTTTGCGAGCCAACAGATTCTGAGAACAGAAGCAGAGACTCAGCTGGCTCCTGTACAGAACTCTCTGCCTGGGCAATTTGACAGGCGGTGAACAGACAGATGGTTGCTCAACAGTGTTGTGTTCCTGAGAGGAGGTGGAAGGAATTGAAGTCGATGCATTGGCTGCCATCCAACCAACAACGGCTTCAATTTGTTCTTCCAGCAGCAGGGGGGCACGCCGAGCTCCTACCAAAGTGCGCATAAAGGAACGCTCATGGGTAAAACTGGTGGATGCTGTGTCACTGAGGGCGGCAGCAGCCACAGAATCCCCACGTCCTCTCCCTGCTGAAACTCCACGGCCACGACCACGTGCCTTACTCACTGACTTCTTCATCTTGGTAGATTGATAAAGAAAGTCAGAAAAGTTATAAGGCCTAAGTGTGGTTATTACGCAGAGACTGAAGTGAACACTGAAACACAACTGTTCACAATCTGTGAAAGGCTACTCCTTTGTCTACTTCTATAGTGTTTGCAACCAATGTATTGTATACGGATGGAAGCGCGTCACACTAATAGATTATATTTTAAATGGAATGGAGCAGAACCAATTGGAGATAAATGAAAAGGATGAGCCACTGAGACACGCTCAGCAGAGTACAAGCAGCAGTGCTTGAACAAGTAACTGGAGCGTGAAGTGCACTCAAAAAATAAAAAATACAGACTGAAGTGAACACTGAAACACAACTGTTCACAATCTGTGAAAGGCTACTCCTTTGTCTACTTCTATAGTGTTTGCAACCAATGTATTGGATACGGATGGAAGCGCGTCACACTAATAGTTAAATTGCATGGAGCTGCAAGAATTACACTGAAGGAAAAAAAAAAAGAGTCTGTGAGTGACAGGTGCAGATGCCTACAGACAGCGTTGCATGCAGAGCAAACTGCAGCATCACCTGCACTCACACACACCTTGCAGAGCTGTTAAAACAACACTGCAGGCAAAAGGAAGCTTTACACAGCGGTTGGTGCTAGCCTGCCTACAGCACAGTACACTAAATCGCAATCTCTAACTGTCCCTCAGAGTCAGCACAGCAGCGTTCTGTCCCTTACTGAATTCACAGCACAGTGACGCTAAAATGGAGGCGGCGCCTTTTATAGTGCATTCTGACATCATTTCAGCATCCAATCACAGCCATGCCATTAGTTAACATGACCGCAGCAGTACAGGATGTGCCCACACTTCTTAGGATTCCTCATTGGCTGACTAAAATCACATTGCCTCGCAAAGAATTATGGGAACTTCCGATTCCGGTATTCGATAAGACGAAAATATCGAAACGAATTATCGAAAGGCCGATAGAGCTAATATCGGCCGATACCGATATTTGCAGTATCGTATCGCTGAACACTATCAGCTAGACATGAATGAGGAAGCAAATCAACTAAATTCAAGGGGTATACATGACCTGGTTAGCAGGGAGCGTCCCGACGCGCGTTTCGCGTTAGCTTCTTCTGATGGGGGTGTAGTAATGATAGCAATGATGTGCCGACTTTTTATACCATGTGCATCCTAATAACAGCGGCTGTTGATGGCACTTCCATGGACTAATCCGGAGGTGATGTCACTCCCCATCTGACACATCAGGCATACAAAGTGGACGCGTCACAAGGGAGATTCGCACAGCAGTAGTCCATGAGAGTGCATGTCGCTATGAGAGGAAGGATGAAAGCTCAGCATGGGTGGGCGTGGCTTGAGCTCAGCATGATGAAGGACGTCTGAGTTCTGAGCTCCCACATGCCAGACCAAATAATCGACCACAACATAAAACAAGGAACTTTATTAATAATTTTTATTAAGAACTCTTCTTAACTTCCCTGGAGTCATTTGACATTAATTTCTGAAGAACTGGTGTTATATCTTCCCTGCGCTAGTAGCCTGAGACAAGCTGCGGTTGCGGCCGCAGTAATGGCGGGAAAAGCTGGTTCATAAGCGGCAGGAGTCCAGGAGTCCCTTCACAGAGGTGTTATGTCATTGTTCTCAAACCGGAACTGGACTAGACCGAAGCCGCAATAGCAGAAAATTTACTGCTTGTCATTACATAGGTGAGCAGGAAGACAGGGAAATCCGTGACTCTGACGTAAAGTTGTGATTCAGCAGTGCTACAGGGAAGCGCCAGGACCGGCTGTGAAGCGGCGACATTGAAACGCTGAGGAGAACGGGCTGACAGAAGAAGGTGAGAAGGCAGGAAAAAGTTGCTAACGTCGCAGCTGTAAGAAAAAAAAAAGCAGGAAGAAGGCGAGAGAAGAGGCGGGGAAAGCGGTGAAAACACAGTAGCCGGGAAAAGGGCGGTGAAGACCAGAGTGCCGCTGAAGAAAACGGGGAAGCCATTAACCCTGCAAAGGAAGCGGTGAAGAAAGGAAAGTTGCTGGAAGAGTTGAAAACCTGGTGATGCCACAGGAGAGAAAGAGCGGTGAAGCTGTGAGTGGAGAGGAGAGTCCAGATAGCAAGAAAAGCAAAAGAAGCTAACTAACCTTGAACAGTAGCTTAAAATCTCTGCGCTGCAGGAGATCAGTGGTAAAATCTGTGGTTACACTGCGGGGAGGGTGGCAGTTAACAAAGAGGGGCTTGGGGAGCCCTGAATAATAACGACATTCTCAACAGAGAAGTGGGGGAAGGAATTGGAATAAGAGGGTGCTTGGAGATAGTGCATCCCAATTACAAAAACTATTACTGGGGTCAAGTGTGTGCAGGCTTATTCAGCAGGGGAAGGGATATTCCTTAAAAGGCAGCATATAAACAAACTGGTGTTTTGACTTTATATTGTTGGGCCCCCCTGCAGGTTCATTGAGGACTGGAGCTTCAACTTACACCTATAAAACTCACTGTGAAGGGGAGTGCTCCACTTGAAAGTGCCTAAAACATTATATATCATATTGGTGGAACACTTATTATTTGAGTTATATTTATCTATTGCTTAGTTTTCTATACTAGTTTCATTAGAAGTTTATAGAATATCTCTTGATTTTCAAACGCTAATATCTGCTCTGTCTGCTTCTACATATTGCCTATAAATTTACAATTATAGTGTTAGAACCCTGCTGCACAAGACTTGGTGTCTGCACTGAGTGAAAGAAAAAAAAAGAGGGGGTGTTGTTATGATCTGCTACAAGCACTAAGGAAAGGTGGGAATTCTGTCCCTACAATAGGACTGAGCTGGATCCCTACGATGTAACGGGGAACCTGATCCTGCGACCAGACCCGCTAAAGTCCTCAGCTAGTCTGAACGAAGACCTATAGTTGCGAGGAAGGAATCCCTACAAGATCTAGGGACTGGGTGAAAAGGTGTACACCTCCTAACAGAAAGTGTAGCAGGGAAAATAAAACAGAAAACAAATACTAATAGATCCTAAGATCAAGCAAAACTGACTGAGTAAGGCACCTAAGCACCCGGCTAGCTTAAGAGTAGATATTACAATGAAGTCCAGCAAAGCGAGAAGGGCGGAGCCAGACTAAATAGGGAAAAAAGGTCATGTGACCAGCAAACTGGAAAAAAACCTAACAAGAGGGTTCTAACAGTACCCTCCCTTCTAAGAGGATCCTCCGGATCCCCTAGGACTTAGGCTTATCCGGAAACCTCTTGTGAAACGCTCTGACAAGTCTAGACGCAGAAACATCATCCGCCCTCACCCATGAGTTATCCTCGGGTCCATGACCCTTCCAAGCGACGAGGTACTGTAAACTCCCTCTATACCGTCTAGAATTTAGGATGCGGGAAATCTCATATTGCCCGTCCTCCACCACCAGGGGAACAGTGGCCGAGACGTCTCCATCTGAGACCTCAGCTTTTTTCAAGAGAGAAACATGAAACACCGGATTAATCTTCCAGGAGGTGGGAAGCTCCAACTTAACAGCAGATTGGTTAATAACCTGAAGCACCTTAAAGGGCCCTACAAACTTGGGACCCAATTTCTTAGACGGAATCCTCAAGCGCAGATTCTTAGAGGACAACCAAACCATGTCACCAATAGCAAACAAAACCTCTTGTCGTTTTCTATCAAAATACACTTTGGATCTTTTGTTAGCCTCCTGAAGATTACCACGCACATCAGTCCAAACTCTCTCCAAAACACCAGAAAAATTCTCCTCTTCAGGTACAGCCGATCCCAACTTGGAAAATGACCCAAACGACGGATGTCTCCCAGTACAACAAAAAAAAGGCGAAAAACCAGCAGAAGCAGATGTATGGTTGTTAAGAGCAAACTCAGCAAGTGGCAGAAACTCAGACCACCCCTCTTGATTATCAGTCACAAAACAACGCAAGAACTGCTCAACATCCTGGTTTTTCCTTTCTGTCTGGCCATTAGACTCAGGATGATATCCGGATGAAAACGACAAATGAACTCCCAACTTGTCACAAAAGGCGCGCCAAAAACGAGCCACAAACTGAGGTCCCCTATCAGAAACAATGTCAGTAGGAACACCATGTAGTCTGACTATTTCCTTGACAAAGGCCTTAGCGAGAGTCTTAGCGCAGGGCAGTTTGATGAAAGGAACCAACTGACACATCTTGCTAAAACGGTCCACGATCACCCAGATGACAGTGAAACCCTCAGAGGGAGGAAGGTCAGTAATAAAGTCCATAGCCAAATGTGTCCAAGGTGCACTAGGGACCTCCAGAGGGCAAAGCAACCCTGCAGCAGGAGTATGAGAAGACTTAGATCTAGCACACACAGTGCATTGACGCACCCACTTAATGACTTCCTTCTGCCATCCTGGCCACCAAAAACTGCGACCCACAAGTCTCTTGGTCTCAGAGATTCCAGGATGACCTGCCAACCGAGAGTCATGACATTCATCAAACAAATCTCTCCTCAGGGTACCAGGCACAAACAACCTCCCATGCGGCGTGTTAGATGGGGCATTCTGTGCTTTAAGAATCTCACCTTCCAACACGGAGTCCAAAACAGCAATAACAACCCCCTCTTGCAAGATGTTTTCCTCCTCCTCAGTACCCACCATAGGAGAAAAGCTGCGAGACTAAGCATCAGCTTTAACATTTTTAGTACCTGGGATGTAAGTAACGGTAAAATTAAACCGTGAGAAAAACAGTGCCCACCTAGCCTGACGGGCATTCAAGCGTTTGGCAGCATCAAGGTAGATCAGATTTTTATGATCGGTGAAGACTTGAACGGGAAATTCCGCTCCCTCCAAAAAATGACGCCAGTGTTCAAATGCGAGTTTAATTGCCAACAATTCCCGATTATAGATATCATAATTTAGTTCAGACTCAGAAAATTTCTTTGAAAAAAAAGCACAGGGATGTACTCCATCCGTCTTTGCCTGAGACAACACCGCGCCGACCCCCACAGAAGAAGCATCAACCTCAACCAAAAATGGTTTAGTCACATCAGGCTGCGTAAGGATGGGAGCAGAGCTGAACCTCTCCTTTAGCAACACAAAAGCCTCAATGGCCTCAGTAGTCCACTGAACCGCATCAGCACCTTTCCTGGTGAGTACGGTCAGAGGTTTGGCAATCACAGAAAAATTTTTTATGAATTTTCTATAATAATTGGCGAACCCCAAAAACCTCTGTATTGATTTCACACCAATAGGCCTAGGCCATTCCTGCACAGCTTGCACTTTCACCGGGTCCATCTCAAAACCTTCACTGGAGACAATGTAGCCCAAAAAACTAAGTCTCTGTACAGCGAACTCACATTTTTCTAGTTTGGCAAAAAGTGAATTATCACTCAGTAACTGTAATACTTCACGCACACTCCTCCAATGAGACTCCAAATCCAGTGAATAAATCAAAATGTCATCCAAATACACAACCACACTTCTGCCGATCAAAGGTCTAAGGATGTCATTAATAAGATTCTGAAAAAACGCCGGAGCACTGGAAAGCCCAAAAGGCATGACCAGATTCTCAAAATGACCCAGTGGAGTGTTAAACGCAGTCTTCCATTCATCCCCCTCCTTCATGCGCAACAAATTGTATGCCCCTCGAAGATCAATTTTCGAGAACCACTTGGCCCCCACTAACTGGTCAAACAAATCAGGAATCAATGGCAGTGGGTAAGGATTGCGTACAGTAATCTTATTAATCTCACGAAAGTCTAGACAAGGCAGTAAACCGCAGTCCTTTTTTTTAACAAAAAAAAATCCAACCGCCACAGGAGATTTGGAAGGCCTAATGTGACCGGCGGCCAAGCTTGTCTGTATGTATTCCTCCAAAGCCTTTCTCTCAGGAATAGTCAAATTAAATAAACGACTTTTAGGAAGAGTCGCTCCAGGGACAAATTCAATTGCACAATCATAATCTCTATGAGGAGGCAATACCTGCGATTCCTTATCAGAAAAAACTTTCCAAAAATCCTGAATAGGTACAGGTAACTCCCCCTTAACTACAGCAGCAATACGCCCGTTACAACACTTGTCATAACAATTAGGACTCCAGGACTTAATTTCATTGGTAGACCAATCCAGTACCGGATTGTGCAATTTTAACCAGGGTAACCCCAAAATCACCGGTGAGGGCAAATTATTCAAAATTACCAAATCCAAATTCTCTTGATGAACACCATTAAAAGTAAGAGGAAATTCACAGATATGGTGAGTAACATTTTTCAAGTGAGAACCATCCACAGACACCACATTAATAGGGGAAGATAGAAGTTTGGGTTTTAATTTTAGTTTTTCCAAAAATTTCCCATCAATCACATTGAGAGTTGAACCACAATCCACAAATACCCGAAACTCCATTAATTCCTCCTCACCAGCAGTGGTAGCAGAAAGAAAGACACCTTTATTGTTTAAACAAGCTATGCGGGCGAAACTGACCTCATTTTTTTTTTTTCTTTATTCATTCGAAGCGCACAGTTCTTAATAAAATGCTCAGATTTGCCACAATAGAAACACAAGCCCTCCGCAAATCTACGGTCTTTTTCCCGAGAGTGAGGTGTCATTGCTCCAATTTCCATCGGCTCTGCAATGTCAGTACAGTCCCTTTCCAAACTTGGAGATGACAAGGCAGATTTACTCTCATTAACCCTTGCACGCAGTCTCCTATCCACCCGTATGGCTAATTGCATAGCCTCTTGCAAGTTACCAGGTATAGGATAAGCAATCAGCAAATCTTTAACCCTTTCACTTAACCCTGCAAGAAATAAACTTTTCAAAGCTGAATCGTTCCACCCCACCTGAGTGGACCACCTTCGGAAGTGAGTACAATATTTTTCCACATTACCTGATCCCTGTCTCAAACGTCTCAATTCTGTCTCAGTTGATGAAACACGATCCGGATCGTCATACAATAACCCCAAAGCAGAAAAAAAACTATCCACTGATCTAAAGCATGGATCACTAGGCTTCAGAGAAAAGGCCCAGTCCTGAGGTTCTTTGCTCAAAAGTGAAATTATGAACCCTATGCGCTGTGATTCATCACCAGAGGATCTGGGTCTCAAACGGAAATACAACAAGCAAGCATTTTTAAAAGAAAAAAAATCTTGTTGTTCACCAAAAAATAAATCAGGCAAACGTACCTTTGGCTCCACAAAATGTGCTCCAGAACAACTACTCACGTGTTGCTGGATTTCAGCCACCTCCAGAAAAAGTCCCTGCAGGCACTGAGCCAAATCCTGAAC
Source organism: Oophaga sylvatica (assembly GCA_033576555.1). Classification (NCBI taxonomy): domain Eukaryota; kingdom Metazoa; phylum Chordata; class Amphibia; order Anura; family Dendrobatidae; genus Oophaga; species Oophaga sylvatica. The sequence goes on along the minus strand of JARQOD010001778.1, from coordinate 36,696 downwards.
CGACACCATGATGGAAACAGAAAATCTTTCCTTAGAGATTTTTTTTTTTTTTGGGCTGGACTTACTGTTATGATCTGCTACAAGCACTAAGGAAAGGTGGGAATTCTGTCCCTACAATAGGACTGAGCTGGATCCCTACGATGTAACGGGGAACCTGATCCTGCGACCAGACCCGCTAAAGTCCTCAGCTAGTCTGAACGAAGACCTATAGTTGCGAGGGAGGAATCCCTACAAGATCTAGGGACTGGGTGAAAAGGTGGACACCTCCTAACAGAAAGTGTAGCAGGGAAAATAAAACAGAAAACAAATACTAATAGATCCTAAGATCAAGCAAAACTGACTGAGTAAGGCACCTAAGCACACGGCTAGCTTAAGAGTAGATAATACAATGAAGTCCAGCAAAGCGAGAAGGGCGGAGCCAGACTAAATAGGGAAAAAAAGGTCATGTGACCAGCAAACTGAAACAAAACCTAACAAGAGGGTTCTAACAGGTGTAGATTAAAAGAATATTCATAGGTCTTATTTCTGAGGTGTTTCTTGGATCTGGTAATTACAGCGATCTGGACCACATTCACTACATCACAATCCCGCTGTAAATACTAGAGTGGGAACCTGTTACTGCTTAAAAGGTTCCTAACCTACAGTATATTTATAATATTCACTGTTAAGTGGAGTCATTCTGCCCTCTAGGGTTCTGACTTCTAGAACAAAGATTAGCGGTACCTTTTTTTTCTGCCTGTCATTACGCAGAGGATCTGTAAGACTTATCAAATTTCTTGCCTTACATCAGGGTTCCCCAACTCCACTCCTCAAGGCCCACGAACAGGTCATGTTTTCAGGATTTCCTTAGTATCACCCAAGTGATAATTGCATCGTGCAATACAAAGGAAATCCTGAAAACATGACATGTTGGGGAACCCTGCCTTACATGACCAGTGTTTGCTAACATGGCGACTAGGGGCTTGAAATTCAAAGGACAAACCAACAGAACTCAAAAAACATGGTAGTACTACAAAAACAAGGCATTCTGGCGACTCATCTAATCTACTTAGTCCCACTAAATCCCCGTCGCCCCTAAAAAAAAGAAGAGGGACAAAGGAATTACACTTCAAGTGCCTACCACGGCAAAGGGACACAAGGGAAATCAACATCAACACATAAAGATTTATTTCCTGATTTCCAAACTAACACAAAAAAAAATCTACAAAAGAGGGTACAAATACCGAGACTGGTAACACAGGAGAAGACATTATGGAAATGTCACATTCTAGTGAGAAGAAAAACTCAGGAAAAGGGGCTCAGGGGAGGGGGACTACAGCCTTAGACTCTGATAGCACCTCAGAGGAATTTCCGCTTAATGGTAGCCCGAATAAGCCCCTCCCAAAAAAGGGTTGTCCAGGATTCTCCCAACCGGCTATTCCCACACTTGATATAGTCAATTATGAGGTATTTTTGGCCTCAGACAAACAAGTCACGGAAGGAACCCTGGCCAACTTTTGAAAGTTTTTTAAGGACTCCATTACAATGGGTTTGGAGTCACAAAGAAATTTTATGCAGGAGGTCTGTGACAAATTCACACACAGATTTGAGATAAATGAAAATAGAATTGAAAAGGTGGAAAATAAAACAGTCACTCCTGCAACAAAATTTAGAGCTGAGGGAGGAAATTACATCTCTAAGATCTAAATTAACAGACCTAGAAGTTAGGAGTGGACGCAATAACCTAAAAATTAGAGGCATCCCAGAGACCGTTCTGCAAGATGATCTCTAATGCTACGTAAAGGCTCTCTCCAAAAAGACTCTCCCCTCCTTGTCGGATTTACAGCTGACAATTGATAGGGTCCATTTTTCTGCTTTTTGTATTCTGGTGTAATCCATACTGAGTGAGCGTCTGTGTGTGACTCCGGAAATATATACGGAGATTTAAATTTTCCCCTACACCGTATACAGCTGTACGCTTCTGAAACAGTACAGTTTTTCTGCTTTTTGTATTCTGGTGTAATCCATACTGAGTGAGGGTCTGTGTGTGACTCCGGAAATATATACAGAGATTTAAATTTTCCCCTACACCATATAGAACTGTACGCTTCTGATACAGTACTGTTTTTCTGCTTTTTGTATTCTGGTCTAATCCATACTGAGTGAGCGTCTGTATATGACTCCGGAAATATATACAGAGATTTAAATTTTCCCCTATACTGTATACAGTTGTACGCTTGTGATACAGTACTGTTTTTCTGCCTTTTGTATTACTATCAAATCCATACTGAGTGAGCGTCTGTGTATGACTCTGGAAATATATACGGAGATTTAAATTTTCCCCTTCACCGTATACAGCTGTATGCTTCTGATACAGTACCATATATCTGCTGGTATTTTTGGTACATTTTCCCAAACATGAGAAAGTATGGTGGAAGAGGCCGCGGACATGGGTGGGGGGGCAGCTGGTACTGATGGTCGTGGTGGTGCATCTGCTGGTAGTGCCAAAAGCACAATAGCACCTAAGGCAGGAGGTGTTCAGCCTGCGTCATCATCTGGCTCCAGAAGGCCTGGAAGGCTCCTTTTTCTGGGAGTAGGTAAACCGCTTTTAAAGCCGGAGCATCAGGAACAGGTTTTGGCTTACATTGCCAAAACAGCCTCCAGCTCTATCTCCTTCTCTTCTGAAGTTTCAAAAAAATGTAAGCACTGAGTCGTCAGTGCAGGCTCCTGGTCAGGAACGACACCTTTCCTTGTGTACTTCACCTGTTATGATTTGGTAGCTGAGGAGTGCAGGTAAAAAAGGCAATACACCAGAGCAGTTGGAATCTATGAGATTGCAGTACCCTGACTAACCACCACAACTAGAGGCAGCCGTGGAGCGTTCCTACGTTGGTCCTAGATGCCTCGTCACAGCCTGAGAAACTAACTATACCTAAAGATAGAAAGAGGAAAGCTATCTGCCCCGGAGCAGATCCCCAAAGAACATAGAAAGCCCCCAAGCATGTAATGGCGGTTAGACAAGAAGAAATACTGACACAGACAGAAAATAGTATGAGCAAACGTTGGGGCCCAAACTATCTAAATAGAAAAGGATAGGAAGGGCACTTACTGCAATCCCAAAAAACCCTGAAAAGCACCAACTCTACTAATTTCAAAAACACCTGAGATCACACAACCTCTACCACCTAAATTAGTTCTCTGGTGTAACAAAATCAAAACAGCAGCCACTGAAAAAACTGGAAAAAGCAAATGTACAAAACATCAGTGGCTGAACTAAACTGAGAGGGCAAAAGCCCCCGGAGGGGACCCGGAAGGCCCCCACAGAAGTGCAGGACAAAATGCAAAAATCAAGCACAAAAACAAAAAGAAGAAAATGTCTTATCTGATATCAGGAGATGCAGACACGACACAGCAGGATACAAAGGAAACAGGAATCAAGGATTGAGACCAGAACAATTGATCACCGGCAACCCTGATGGGAAGGCGACTCCCTTATATAAGACCAGTCAGTAACACCTGATTCCCAAATCCTCACAATCTTCACTGGACAGTCCAGTACCACTTGTAACCACCAGAGGGAGCCTCTGCTCAGAACTCATCTCAAGTCCATTCACAACATTCACCCCTATCAAAAGTGAAGGATGCGGCAGGCCACACTTCAGATTACTCCCTGGAGCTCTTTTCACATACCATGCCTGGGTTATCAAATGAAATCCTAAATTCCCCAGTCCAAGATGAATATGACATGGAGTGCACTGATGAACAGCCACTGCTATATGATTCTGCTGGTACATTCACCCAGAGCACTGTATTGCCCTCGCAGTTTACTGAGCCAGATTCTGACCCTGGTGAAACTCAGGTGCCTCTTCCCGCATACTCTAACACCTTACACTGTGACACAGAGGAAGGTGCAGATGAAATTGAAGAGGAGGTGGTGGATGACCCAGTTGTTGACCTGGATTGGCATCCATTGGGGGAAGAGGGTGCCGCTGGCAATAGCTCAGAAGAGGAGGAGGATCCGCAGCAGGCATCGATATCGCAGCTGCGGTTATATGGCAGGCCCGTAGCATTCCAAAAACGTGTTAATACAACAAAAAGAGTTGCAGGACAGCTTGGCCAGATGGTCAAATTAGCACAGCGTGCAAGCCCTGAAAATTTATCCCATAGTAGGAAGAGTGCAGTGTGGCACTTTTTTGACCTAAATCCTATTGATGAGGCAAAGGTTATCTGTAAGAAGTATGGAAGGACCTTTAGCCGAGGGAAAAATCTCCAAAATTTGAATACCAGTTACATGCTTAGACATTTAAACACCATGCACTTGCAAGCGTGGAAGGACTACAAAACCTCAGGTAGCACATGTGCACCTGCTCCGACTGAAGGTAGCCAGCAACGCTACATTGCTTCCCCCACTGTAAGCCCACCAGTTAGCACACCACCAGCAAGAAATGTTGAGGTGTCGTCGCAAGGCCAAAGCAGTCAGGAAATCACAATGTTTTTCCAACGAAAGACTGAATGTAGGCTATCACCACCACCACCACCCCCATCACTGTTGTGAATGTGCTAAAAATGGTTTCTGAGCAGAGGCTCCCTCTGGTGGTTACTGACAGTACTGAACCTTTCAGCGAGGAGTGGCAATCTGGGATCACTGATTGGTCTGATATAAGGGAGGTTCTCTCCCATTATGGTTGCCGGTGATCAATTGTTCTTGTCTCAATTGTGGTTCCTGGTTCATTTGGAAGCTTGCTGAGTCTTGCCTGCATCTTCTGCTATCAGATAAGATATTTTCTGCTTTTATTTTTGTGCTTGCTTTTTGCATTGTTCCCTGCACTTCTGTGGAGGTCAGCCAGGTCCCCTCCGGGGGGCTTGTGCTCCTCTCAGTTTATCTGGAGCCACTGTTGTTTGTTCATTTGCTTTTTCCTGTTTTTTCAGTGGCTGCGGCTTAGTTTTGTTACACCAGGGAACTGATTTAGGTGGTAGAGGTCGTGTGATCTCAGGTGTTTTTGCAATCAGTAGTGTTGTTTTTTTTTAGGGTTTTTTTTGGATTGCAGTGAGTATCCTTTCCTGTACTTTTCTGTCTAGACAGATTGGGCCCCAGCGTTTGCTCATTCTATTTTCTGTCTGTGTCCGTGCTTCCTCTTGTCTAACCGCCATTACATGTCTGGGGGCTTCCTATTTTCTTTGGGGATCTGCTCCGGGGCAGATAGCTTTCATCTTTCTGCCTTTAGGTGTAGTTATCTCTCAGGCTGTGACGAGACGTCTAGGATCAACGTAGGAACGCTCCACTGCTACCTCTAGTTGTGTGGTTAGTTCAGGTTACTGCAATCCAATAGGTTCCAGCCCCTCTGGTGTATTGCCGTTTTTGCTTACTCTCCTCAGCTACCAAAACATAACACATCACCATCACTAATCTCCTCTCAGTCCGCCATGTCCACCGCTAGTTCCCCCATATGCAGCTCTCAAGTCCAGCTCACACTTGCAGAAACTCTGAGTAGGACAAGAAAGTACTCATCCTCTCATCCCCGTACACTGGCTTTGAACGCCTACATTGCCAAACTGATCTCATTAGAGATAATGCCCTTCTGTTTGGTTGAAAGTGCAGCGTTCCGAGAGCTCATGGTCTACGCTGTCCCACGCTATGACCTACCCAGTCGGCATTTCTTTTCTAGAAAAGCCATCCCTGCCCTCCACCTGCATGTGAAAGTCCGCATTGTCCATGCACTCAAACAAACAGTGAGTGGAAAGGTGCACATCACAACAGATGCATGGGCCAGTAGGCATGGCCAGGGCCGTTACGTGTCCATCACTGCACACTGGGTTAATGTGGTGGATGCAGGGTCCACAGGGGACAGCGACGGTGGGACAGTGCTGCCTAGCCCATGGTATAGGCAACAGTTGGCTGTAGGCGTTCGACCCTCCTCCTCCTCCTCCAGAAGCGAAAGCTCGTCGACAGAGCACAGTCGCATGAGCACTCCATCCGCAGCTGCCAGTGTTGCACACGAGTTGTCCTACTATCGAACAGCTAGTGGTAAGCGTCAGCAGGCTGTTTTAAAGATGATGTCTTTGGGTGACAACAGACACACCACGGAGGTACTGGCCGACTACTTGCAGTGAGAAACTGAGTCATGGCTGGGCAGTCTACATCTTGAGCCAGGCAAGGCAGTCAGTGATAACGACTGTAATTTTGTGGCGGCCATAGACCTGGCAAAGCTCAGACACATACCTTGCCTGGCTCACACCTTGAACCTGGTGGTGCAGTGCTTCATAAATAAATATCTGGAATTACCAGCCCGTATGGAGAGGCTGCAGCGATCGCTCCACCTCCCCAAGCACCACCTAATCATAGCCTTTGCAACAAGGTGGAACTCCACCATTCACATGGTTGAGAAGCTGTGCGAACAGAGGCAGGCTGTAATGCATTTGTGGGAGGATACACGGGCAGGCAGTTTGAGGGCAGATATGGAGTCGTCGGGTGTGCAGTGGTCAAAGCTGAAAGACCTCTGTAAAGTCCTTCAGTGTTTTGAGGAATGCACACAGCTGGTAAGCGCAGACGACGCCACATATAAGCATGAGTATCCCACTTATGCGTCTGCTCATGCAAAGTTTGACGCACATTAAGGATCAGGCGTCTGCAGCGGAGGAGGAGGAGGGAAGCCTTGATGAGAGGCTTGTCTACTCAGGGAACTGTCCTGGACATGGTTGTTAAAGAAGAGGAGGAGGAGGACGATGAGAGGGGATGATTTTTTTGGGGCAGAGGATGCTTCTCAGGGGGCAAGAGAAAATGTTGGCTTGCCAAGGTCAGGTACAAGGTTTGTGTGTGACTGGAGGGATGTGGATTTGGCAGAAAATGCTCCACCACCCACCACTGGTAGTGGATCATTGACAACTGGAACATTGGCCCACATGTGTGATTATGTCTTGCAGATCCTAAAAAGGGACCCCCGCATTGCCAAAATTATGAAGGATGATGACTACTGGTTGGCCAGCATCCTCTATCCACGCTATAAAGGCAAATTACAGAACATCATGCCACAGGAGAACCTAGAGCTAATATTGGCGAACAAACAAGCAACTCTGGTAAACCGTTTGTTAGAGGCATTCCCAGCACACAGCAGCGGTGCAGGTTTTACCACGAGCCGTACTGGGCAACATGGAAGAGGTGTTCATGGTGCACACAGCCGAAGTGGCGTTGGAGACAGGGGTTTCATGACTATGTTGTGGACTGATTTCTCGAGTACCGCTCACACGACTGTTAATACTGAATCGATTGCAACAGACAGGAGACAGCAGTTGTCAACTATGGTTCAAAATTACCTCTCCTCCCCTATCGATGTTCTCCCTCACAGTTCATTCCCCTTTGACTACTGGGCCTGTAAACTGGACACATGGCCTGAATTGGCACAATATGCCTGACAGGAGCTCGCTTGCCCTGCTGGTAGTGTGCTATTAGAAAGAGTCTTCAGTGCTGCTGGATCGATCCTGACAGAAAGAAGGACCCGGCTGTTGACCAAAAATGCTGGTGGTCTCACCTTCATTAAAATGAACCATGCCTGGGTTTCAAAGGATTTTGTACCACCTTCCCCTGATGACACATAGGTTGCCAGCAAAATGGATCGCTTTGTCCTCCTCTTCCTCCGACTTCTCCAATTCCTCCATTTGCAGCTGCTGAACGTCCAGCCTACACCTCAACATATGCCAGTTTTTCCACCTCCCTAACTGGGCTGTACCCCCACCCAGGGCCGGCGTCAGCACCTGGCGCACCCGGGCAAGTGCCGGGGCCTGAGCAGGTGGGGGGGCCCATTCGCCGTCAGAGACACCGGCATACTATGAGGGGCCCTGTGCCAGAACCAGCGCCCATGAGTGGGCCCCCCTGCTTGCTCAGGGCCCAGCACTTGCAATACTTACCTCTCCCTGCTCCACCGCTGTGACGCCGTCCGCGTTTCCTGACAGTGACATTCAGGTCATAGAGCACGATGACGTCACGTCTGTGCGCCCTCTGCCTGAACAGTCAGTGCAGAGAGCTGGAAGATGGCGACGCTGAGGAGTCCAGAGCAGTGCCCAGCAAGGAGAGGTATTTCATTTTTTTAATGTTTGGAGCAATATATGGGGAGCATTATACACTGGAGAATTATATATGGGGCCCATCATACACTTGAGCATCATAGATAGGGCCCATTATACACTGGAGCATTATATATGGGGCACATCATACACTGGAGTATTATAAATGGGGCCCATCATACACTGGAGCATCATATACGGGGCCCATTATACACTGGAGCTTCATATGGGGCCATTATATATGGAGCATTATATAGGCCCATCATACACTGGAGCATCATCCATGGGGCCCATCATATACTGGAGCATCATATGGGGCCCATTATATATGGAGCATTATATATGGGGACTATTATATTTGGAACATTATATGGGGCTCATCATACACTGGAGCATCATATATGGGTCCCATCATATACTAGAGCATCATATTGGGTACATTATTTATGCAGCATCATATAGGGCCCTATATATGGAGCATCATATGGAGAACATATGGGGCCCATTCTGTATAGAGCATTATATGGAGCCCATTCTGTATGGAGCAATATATGCGGCCCATCATATACTGTATGGAGCTTTATATGTGACTTATTATACTGTATGGAGCAATATGTGGGGCTCATTATACTCTATGGGGACCGTCCTATACTGTATAGCACATTATATGGGGACCATCATATACTGGAGCATTATAAATGGGGCCCATCATACACTGGAGCATCATATACGGGGATCATTATACACTGGAGCATCATATGGGGCCCATTATATATGGAGCATTATATAGGGCCATCATACACTGGAGCATCATCCATGGGGCCCATCATATACTGGAGCATCAAATGGGGCCCATTATATATGCAGCATTTTATAGGCCCATCATACACTGGAGCATCATTCATGGGGCCCATCATATACTGGAGCATCATATGGGGCCCATTATATATGGAGCATTATATAGGCCCATCATACACTGGAGCATCATTCATGGGGCCCATCATATACTGGAGCATCATATGGGGCCCATTATATATGGAGCATTATATAGGCCCATCATACACTGGAGCATCATCCATAGGGCCCATCATATATTGGAGCATCATATGGGGCCCATTATATATGCAGCATTATATAGGCCCATCATACACTGGAGCATGATCCATGAGGTCCATCATATACTGGAGCATCATATGGGGCCCATTATATATGGCGAATCATATGGGGCACATTATATATGGAGCATCACATGGAGCCCATTTTATATGGAGCATTTTATATGGGGACCATTATGAGCATTATATGGGGCTCATCATACACTGGAGCATCATATAAGGGGCCCACATATGCTAGAGCATCATATGGGGTTCATTATTTATGGGGCATCATATACGGCCCTTTGTATATGGAGCATCATATGAAGCACATATGGGGCCTATTCTGTATGGAGCATTATATGGAGCCCATTCTGTATGGAGCAATATATGGGGCCCATCATATACTGTATGGAGCTTTATATGCAACTCATTATACTGTATGGAGCAATATGTGGGGCTCATTATACTCTATGCATGGGCGTACCCAGGATCAAAACTAGGGGGGGGCAAGCCAATGTCGCATCTTATACAGGTTACATCATATACACTGTACATTATCCTGCATATTAGGTATGGATTTAACCAAATACAGCCGCATTGGTAGAATATATGTGGGTCACACCACACATGTGTGTGACCAGAAATCACCACTCATAATAGCATAATGACATAAAGGAGAAAATAGGAGTCACTGGTGAAAAAGGATTTTTTAGCAAAAAATAGTAAATATTTATTTATATAAATCATATAAAAAGTAACACAAGATCATATGAAAAAGACATAAGAAACACATACATAGGACGGATGCATATGCAGGGGGAATGCGTTCCTGTTAATATCAAGTGACATTAATAACAGTGGCAGTGGAATAAACAAATGGTAGCCCCAAACAGGGAGTCATATGGAGCACCTCCCGCAGTGGGAAAAAGAAATGCGGTGCTGTAGCTACCTACATGTTAACCACAAAGTGCCTGAACATGCTTCAAAAAAAAAAAAAAAGTCACAAACATTGGTATATATTCAGGTCAGCAATAGACTGTGCAGCGCTGCCTAATTCAGCAAGAAGCCATGCTCACCAATACAAAAGTAACACAGGAATGCAGTCACCCCGCTCACAGATGTCACCCCAACGCACGTTTCGTGGCTAGCATGCCACTTTTTCAAGGGGATAGTGATATAATGCACAAAGGACCTTCTTATACCTCCCCTTCCCTGATCACATGATCAGATTTAGCCAATGGAGAACGGTGTGTCGGCGCATGTGTCGCTGGAGCCGGGCAAACCCACAGCGACGGCGGCGTCATGTCTCCAGGGGTGCGCACCGGTCAAAGGGCCCGTGCGCACTCCGGACACAAAAAGACGCCCCATCACAGCGGCAATCGCCCAGATCACAGCAGGGCATGCGCACTCCCGGGACTCCATTTATGGCAGTAAGCACTACATACATCATGAAAAAACTGGTTTACAATCATATATGCAGAAATACAAAGCAAGATTTTTTGCATCATATATCGATCAGAGTTGTCAAAGTGCAACAAATAGTCGGTACACAAGAATTAATACATTAGAGAATCACATATATTACAGCTTTGTTCTCTCTTCTTTATTTCTTTAATAATTCAGGAATGAACGGGACGGAGGTAGAAAGCCAGATGACGAGTTAGGTGTAGACAAAAACACAACTGTAAAAGATATATATTAAAAACAAATATTAAAATCAAGAAGACATCAAAAGGAACCAAAATAGGGGATACTCAGAAGGAAAAGCAATTTATAAAAAGAGGCAAAACTTAAAGATTCATTAAGGCCATTGGGCACCATTGTGTCCAACTGAATGATCCAACGGGCCTCCATTTGGGCCAGGATTTTTTTATAGTCCCCTCCTCTGACACCAAGGTGTAGAATATCGATTCCACGAACTTTGAAAGAGGATGCGTCACAGTTGTGATGGTATTTATAGTGACGAGGAATCGTCTTTAGGTCCGAAGGAACAGAAATGGTCCTCGTTGCGCCAATGTCCCTTACGTGTTCCCTAATATGTATTCTCAATTCCCTGGTGGTGAGGCCAACATATATCCTCGGACAGCCGCACGTAGCATAGTATATTACATTTGAACTCCCGCATGATATACGCTGGCGAATATCAAAAGTTTTATCACCACCAGAGGAAGAGAAATTCGTGGAACGCAGGGCATTGGCGCAAGCGAGGCAATGGCCACACGGAACAAAGCCCGCGGTAGGACCACGAGTACCAAAGACATTTTTGGAAGGTGGAAGGTAGTGACTCCGAACAAGCATATCGCGTAGATTTTTTGACCGTCTGGATGTCATGGATGGGTAATCGCCCAGCGAGCGCAGCAGAGCGGGCTCGGTTTTTAAAACATCCCAATGTTTAACTAGGATCTGTCTAATACCAGACCATTCATGGTTGAAAGTGATGATAAATCTTATTGGTCCCTCTTCACACCCCTGACTGTCCACACGAACGGTATTAAGGAGGCAGCCACGTGGAGTCCTCCTTGCACGATCATATCCTTTTTTAATACACCTATTGCTGTACCCACGCTCCCTAAAGCGCTTTCTAAGGTCCTTGGCTTGTGCCTCAAAAGCATCATTGGTAGAGCAGATGCGTTTCATACGAAGAAACTGTCCAACAGGGACGGCCCTAATGGTGGCAGGGTGATGAGCTGACTTTGCGTTAATTAATGCATTCACAGAGGTGGGCTTCCTAAAAACGTCTGTCCTGAAGCGGCGGCTAGCGTCCACCTCCAACGAGACGTCCAGGAATTCCACCCTCGTACGGCTATACTTATAGGTCAGATGAATGTTAAAAGAGTTCTGATTCAGCTCCACCATGAAATCCTCGAGCTGCTGCACCGTCCCGTCCCACAACATCAGAATATCATCGATGTATCTAAACCAGTACAGCACATGGGAGGCGGCCTGCGCGCCCGCATCACCAAACAAAGATCTCTCCCAGAACCCCAGAAAGAGATTGGCGTAAGCGGGCGCACAGGCCGCGCCCATGGCTGTACCACGCCTCTGCAAGTAGAAAATATCCTTGAAGACGAAAAAGTTGTGGTTCAGGACATAGTGGAGCAGCTCGAGGATTAGCTCACACATAGGGCCGCCCAGGTTGGAGGATTCTAAGAAGAAACGAACGGCATCCAAGCCATGGGAATGATCAATGCAAGTGTATAAGGACTCCACGTCGGCTGCCACCAGAATAGTAGAGTCATCCACAAGGATGCCGTCGACCCGTGCCAGGACGTCCTTAGTGTCATGAATGAAAGAAGGCAGTGTCTCCACAATTGGTTTAAGGTAAAAATCAATAAATTTACACACCATATCACATGGACCACCAATGCCTGACACTATAGGGCGACCTGGTGGGTCAAGGGCATCCTTGTGGATTTTTGGAAGTAGATAGAAAGTGGGGGTTTTAGGATTTTTTATCAAAAGGCCCGTTCATTCCTGAATCATTAAAGAAATAAAGAAGAGAGAACAAAGCTGTAATATATGTGATTCTCTAATGTATTAATTCTTGTGTACCGACTATTTGTTGCACTTTGACAACTCTGATCGATATATGATGCAAAAAATCTTGCTTTGTATTTCTGCATATATGATTGTAAACCAGTTTTTTCATGATGTATGTAGTGCTTACTGCCATAAATGGAGTCCCGGGAGTGCGCATGCCCCGCCGTGATCTGGGCGATTGCCGCTGTGATGGGGCGTCTTTTTGTGTCCGGAGTGCGCATGGGCCCTTTGACCGGTGCGCACCCCTGGAGACATGACTCCGCCGTCGCTGTGGGTTTGCCCGGCTCCAGCGACACATGCGCCGACACACCGTTCTCCATTTGCTAAATCTGATCATGTGATCAGGGAAGGGGAGGTATAAGAAGGTCCTTTGTGCATTATATCACTATCCCCTTGAAAAAGTGGCATGCTAGCCACGAAACGTGCGTTGGGGTGACATCTGTGAGCGGGGTGACTGCATTCCTGTGTTACTTTTGTATTGGTGAGCATGGCTTCTTGCTGAATTAGGCAGCGCTGCACAGTCTATTGCTGACCTGAATATATACCAATGTTTGTGACTTTTTTTTTTTTTTTTAAGCATGTTCAGGCACTTTGTGGTTAACATGTAGGTAGCTACAGCACCACATTTCTTTTTCCCACTGCGGGAGGTGCTCCATATGACTCCCTGTTTGGGGCTACCATTTGTTTATTCCACTGCCACTGTTATTAATGTCACTTGATATTAACAGGAACGCATTCCCCCTGCATATGCATCCGTCCTATGTATGTGTTTCTTATGTCTTTTTCATATGATCTTGTGTTACTTTTTATACGATTTATATAAATAAATATTTACTATTTTTTGCTAAAAATCCTTTTTCACCAGTGACTCCTATTTTCTCCTTTATGTCATTATGCTATTATGAGTGGTGATTTCTGGTCACACACATGTGTGGTGTGACCCACATATATTCTACCAGTGCGGCTGTATTTGGTTAAATTGATTGTCTCTGTGTTTTTCACAGCTTCTTTCAGCCTGATTATGGACTTCCGAGCAAGAGATGCCACATGGCGAACTCAGATTCACGAAACACTCCAGGACGGTGCAGAGGGATCCAATGAGGGGTCTCAGAAGGAACTGCAAGAGGCTATTTTTCTTTTCAAGGATCTCCTAAAAAAACGGACCAAGGTCTGGTGGAACCACGAGTTCCTAGACAAATATATTCAAAGCAACCTAATACCTAGAGGCCTTCGAATTCAGGTGTTCCCATCATTCCCTATTCAGGATGATTCCATTAAAAATTGCTGGGAGGAGCTAACTAATACCTGCTCCACTGGTTTTATGAAATTATTAAAAGAAATGAATCAGAATACATTGGGAACACTTGAATCAGAGATTGATGCAGTGCAGGTCACACTACGACGTGAAATGTCTAGTGAAAATTTAAAAAAATTCAATGACTCTATAGATGCGGACCTACAAAAATGGGCCCTTGAAATTCAATCTACTAAATCTAAGAAGTTTAAACGAGATACTCAGGACAAATTACTTTCAAGAGTTTACAGGTGGCGTAATCCCACTGATAGATCACATCCTAGATACAGGAATTCATCGTATTCAAGATCTAGATCAACCTCAGCACGCTCTAATCAATCTATGAACGAAGACCTTATCCCAAAAAAATCCCATACTAATGATCTAGGTGGTGTACCAGCTGGTGGGAAAAAGATGGTGACACGTCAGACAACTAAAACTAGAAATAATGGAGGGGAATCCGCCCAGCCCGCGTCACAGAGCGGATTACAGGTAGTGAATCTATCACACCATGTCCTGTCTGCCACACAATTAGAGGTTCTAAGTAGGGGTTTGACTTTTTCCCCAACTAATTCTTTTGATTTTTTTACAGTTTTGAAAGACCTTCATTTATTCTCTCCAAAGCTGCTATTAAAGAAATTACATAGCCGGGTCAAGCGTCGGAGCCCTGGAGTGACAACGAGAGGGAGGCTTTGCGCAATCTTGAGGAATTACTTGAGGAACAGTCAGCCTCTACAACAAGTAGGTTCCCTACATCATTGGTACCCAGGTCAACGAAATTCCCCCCCTTGTCACTATGTCCAGCTATTGATGTATTTACGAAACTGGTGACAGAAGACCTAAGACAATTATCTACTAGACGTAGATTTGACAACTTGACTTATAAACAGCATCAGGCTTTGTTACAATTACAATCTCTTCCTGATGTTGTCTTTAAACCTGCTGACAAGGGGGGGAATATCGTGATCTGGCCTTGCAATAAATATGAACGAGAAGTTTTCCGTCAATTAAGGGATCCCAATACGTATACCAGGCTGACATGTAGTCCTCTTTCCTCCTTCTCGTTGGAACTCCAGGACATCCTACACGGAGCGTATGAATCTAATATCATCCCTAAAAAAATCTACGAGGGCCTTTTGATAAAAAATCCTAAAACCCCCACTTTCTATCTACTTCCAAAAATCCACAAGGATGCCCTTGACCCACCAGGTCGCCCTATAGTGTCAGGCATTGGTGGTCCATGTGATATGGTGTGTAAATTTATTGATTTTTACCTTAAACCAATTGTGGAGACACTGCCTTCTTTCATTCGTGACACTAAGGACGTCCTGGCACGGGTCGACGGCATCCTTGTGGATGACTCTACTATTCTGGTGGCAGCCGACGTGGAGTCCTTATACACTTGCATTGATCATTCCCATGGCTTGGATGCCGTTCGTTTCTTCTTAGAATCCTCCAACCTGGGCGGCCCTATGTGTGAGCTAATCCTCGAGCTGCTCCACTATGTCCTGACCCACAACTTTTTCGTCTTCAAGGATATTTTCTACTTGCAGAGGCGTGGTACAGCCATGGGCGCGGCCTGTGCGCCCGCTTATGCCAATCTCTTTCTGGGGTTCTGGGAGAGATCTTTGTTTGGTGATGCGGGCGCGCAGGCCGCCTCCCATGTGCTGTACTGGTTTAGATACATTGATGATATTCTGATGTTGTGGGACGGGACGGTGCAGCAGCTCGAGGATTTCATGGTGGAGCTGAATCAGAACTCTTTTAACATTCATCTGACCTATAAGTATAGCCGTACGAGGGTGGAATTCCTGGACGTCTCGTTGGAGGTGGACGCTAGCCGCCGCTTCAGGACAGACGTTTTTAGGAAGCCCACCTCTGTGAATGCATTAATTAACGCAAAGTCAGCTCATCACCCTGCCACCATTAGGGCCATCCCGGTTGGACAGTTTCTTCGTATGAAACGCATCTGCTCTACCAATGATGCTTTTGAGGCACAAGCCAAGGACCTTAGAAAGCGCTTTAGGGCGCGTGGGTACAGCAATAGGTGTATTAAAAAAGGATATGATCGTGCAAGGAGGACTCCACGTGGCTGCCTCCTTAATACCGTTCGTGTGGACAGTCAGGGGTGTGAAGAGGGACCAATAAGATTTATCACCACTTTCAACCATGAATGGTCTGGTATTAGACAGATCCTAGTTAAACATTGGGATGTTTTAAAAACCGAGCCCGCTCTGCTGCGCTCGCTGGGCGATTACCCATCCATGACATCCAGACGGTCAAAAAATCTACGCGATATGCTTGTTCGGAGTCACTACCTTCCACCTTCCAAAAATGTCTTTGGTACTCGTGGTCCTACCGCGGGCTTTGTTCCGTGTGGCCATTGCCTCGCTTGCGCCAATGCCCTGCGTTCCACGAATTTCTCTTCCTCTGGTGGTGATAAAACTTTTGATATTCGCCATCGTATATCCTGCGGGAGTTCAAATGTAATATACTATGCTACGTGCGGCTGTCTGAGGATATATGTTGGCCTCACCACCAGGGAATTGAGAATACGTATTAGGGAACACGTAAGGGACATTGGCGCAGCGAGGACCATTTCTGATCCTTCGGACCTAAAGACGATTCCTCGTCACTATAAATACCATCACAACTGTGACGCATCCTCTTTCAAAGTTCGTGGAATCGATATTCTACACCTTGGTGTCAGAGGAGGGGACTATAAAAAAATCCTGGCCCAAATGGAGGCCCATTGGATCATTCAGTTGGACACAATGGTGCCCAATGGCCTTAATGAATCTTTAAGTTTTGCCTCTTTTTTATAAATTGCTTTTCCTTCTGAGTATCCCCTATTTTGGTTCCTTTTGATGTCTTCTTGATTTTAATATTTGTTTTTAATATATATCTTTTACAGTTGTGTTTTTGTCTACACCTAACTCGTCATCTGGCTTTCTACCTCCGTCCCATTCATTCCTGAATCATTAAAGAAATAAAGAAGAGAGAACAAAGCTGTAATATATGTGATTCTCTAATGTATTAATTCTTGTGTACCGACTATTTGTTGCACTTTGACAACTCTGATCGATATATGATGCAAAAAATCTTGCTTTGTATTTCTGCATATATGATTGTAAACCATTTTTTTCATGATGTATGTAGTGCTTACTGCCATAAATGGAGTCCCGGGAGTGCGCATGCCCCGCTGTGATCTGGGCGATTGCCCCTGTGATGGGGCATCTTTTTGTGTCCGGAGTGCGCACGGGCCCTTTGACCGGTGCGCACCCCTGGAGACATGACGCCGCCGTCGCTGTGGGTTTGCCTGGCTCCAGCGACACATGCGCCGACACACCGTTCTCCATTGGCTAAATCTGATCATGTGATCAGGGAAGGGGAGGTATAAGAAGGTCCTTTGTGCATTATATCACTATCCCCTTGAAAAAGTGGCATGCTAGCCACGAAACGTGCATTGGGGTGACATCTGTGAGCGGGGTGACTGCATTCCTGTGTTACTTTTGTATTGGTGAGCATGGCTTCTTGCTGAATTAGGCAGCGCTGCACAGTCTATTGCTGACCTGAATATATACCAATGTTTGTGACTTTTTTTTTTTTTTTTTTGAAGCATGTTCAGGCACTTTGTGGTTAACATGTAGGTAGCTACAGCACCGCATTTCTTTTTCCCACTGCGGGAGGTGCTCCATATGACTCCCTGTTTGGGGCTACCATTTGTTTATTCCACTGCCACTGTTATTAATGTCACTTGATATTAACAGGAACGCATTCCCCCTGCATATGCATCCGTCCTATGTATGTGTTTCTTATGTCTTTTTCATATGATCTTGTGTTACTTTTTATATGATTTATATAAATAAATATTTACTATTTTTTGCTAAAAAATCCTTTTTCACCAGTGACTCCTATTTTCTCCTTTATGTCATATTAGGTATGGAGCATTAGAACTGTTGTATATTGTATAATACAGCAGTGTATGCGACACTACGCTGTATATACCATATATTATACATGGCAGTCGCGCTCATGTCAGGAGCGGTACCAGCAAGTCCGAGGATTGCAGTGCGATCCTCGCATGAGTTATACGGCCGTCTATGCCCTTGTTATAATAATACTGAAATATTTATCTATTATTAAAGTATTAAGGAGCTCACAAGTAAAAAAAAAAGCCCCCTACCTCCCCTGTCCCCCACACACACCCCAACAGCCCATTGTCTCACATGCACCCCTTAGTGTTCTGTCCCACTGACCCCACAATACCCCCATCCTCTCACATGCACCCCTCAGTGCTCTGTTGCCTCTCCCCACTTCAGCCCCACAATACCCCATCCTCTCACAGTAAACCCCCAGTGCCCTAGCCCCACAATACCCCCATCCTCTTACATTCAACCCCAGTGACCTGTCTACCCTCCCTCACAATACCCCATCCTCTCACATCAACCCCTGTGCGCCAGCCCCCACAATATCCCCATCCTCTCACATTCACCAACCAGTGCCCTGTATCCCCTCCCCCACAATACCCCATCCTCTCACATTCACTCTCTGTGCCCTGTTGCCCCTCCCCCACAATACCCCATCCTCTCACATTAACCCCCCCAGTGCCCTAGCCCCCACAATACCCCCATCCTCTTACATTCACCCCAGTGCCCTGTACCCCTCCCCCACAAAACCCCCATCCTCTCACATTAACCCCCCCAGTGCCCTAGCCCCCACAATACCCCATCCTCTTACATTCACCCCCAGTGCCCTGTACCCCTCCCCCTCAATACCCCCATCCTCTCACATTCCCCCACAGTGACCATGACATGCCTGAGCAGAATGAATTTAATAAATTCCATCCCCTCTTACCATGAAGCTTGCAGGCAGTGGCTGAGGCAGGAGCAGGAAGAGTCCAGTGTCTGCACACAGAGGGCACTAGGACCCAGTGTGGCTGAGACAACCAGAGCCTGCACGACAGAAAGTGAAACTACAGCTGCTGCGGCCAGGAAGAAGCTCCTCTGATGAGACAGCAGCTCCGTGCACTGCGCACACAGACAGGCACTGCAACCTGTGGCATTAGGAGGCATTGTGCTGCTCTCTCCGCTCTCTTTCATTGTGTGCCCCTGCTTCTAGGGGCGGGCACCTGCCCCCCCTGCCCCACGGTGGGTACGCCCATGACTCTATGGGGACCGTCCTATAGTGTATGGCACATTATATGGGGACCATCATTTGCTGGAGCATTATGTGGAGCTCATCATATACTGTATGGAACATTATATGGGACCAATAATGTATGGAGCAATATATGGGGCTCATTATTCTGTATAGAGCAATATATGGGGCTCATTATTCTGTATGGCGCACTATGTGGTGCCCATAATACTGAATGGAGGCCTATACTGTCCGGTTTTTGAGCTATTGTAGAATTTACAATAGATATCACTCATGTAATGTAAGAAGTGAAGTATTTGGCATTGTACTATACCTATATTTCTCTGCCGTATCGGAGCATCATGAATTATGGTATATGTTAAAGGGGCCCACTGAGACTCTTTCGCCTGGGGCCCACGAAAACCTGGAGCCAGCCCTGCCCAACACCACACAATTTTAGCCAAATAACCCCCAGTTTTCAATGCGTTACTATTATTATAAAGCAAATTAAGGTTGACAAGCTTAAGTAATAAGAATTGATGTCGTTGGCATTGAAATGGGCACTGTAGGTGTGTTTTCTGTCCTCCACTCCCTGACGAATTTTCTACCACATTGATTTTCATTGGGGTCGGGTCGAATTTCAGTCAGACCTTCGATCTTTTCCGATAGTTTGTTGATTTCGTTCGACTCGACTTTTGGGAAAGTTGGGTGGTCCGAAATCTGACTCGACCCTCCCGGAGGCAAAGTCGCTCATCTCTAGTCATAACTATTTTAATAATAATGTATCGTTCCAATTGATTAGCGAGGAAGTTGACCTTAGAGGTCGATATCACATTCTTTTATGTACGCTTAATGGTAAACCGTTTACAATCGCTAATATTTATGCCCTAACAAAAAGCAGTTCCCATTCTTTAACCCCTTAAGGACAGAGCCATTTTGCAGCTTAATGACCGGGCCAATTTTTACAATTCTGACCACTGTCACTTTATGAGGTTATAACTCTGGAACGCTTTAACGAATCCCGCTGATTCTGAGATTGTTTTTTCGTGACATATTGTACTTCACGTAGTGGTAAAATTTCTTTGATATGACTTGTGTTTATTTATGAAAAAAAACGGAAATATGGCGAAAATTTTGAAAATTTAACAATTTTCAAACTTTAAATTTTTATGCCCTTAAATCAGAGAGATATGTCACACAAATTTCTTAATAAATAACATTTCCCACATGTCTACTTTACATCAGCACAATTTTGGGACCAAAATTTTTTTTTGTTACGAAGTTATAAGGGTTAAAAGTTGACCAGCGATTTCTCATTTTTACAACACCATTTTTTTTTTAGGGACCACATCACATTTGAAGTCACTTTGAGGGGTCTATATGATAGAAAATACCCAAAAGTGACACCATTCTAAAAACTGCACCCCTCAAGGTGCTCAAAACCACATTCAAGAAGTTTATTAACCCTTCAAGTGCTTCACAGGAGCTGAAGCAATGTGGAAGGAAAAAATTGACATTTAACTTTTTTTGCAAAAGCTTTACTTCGGAACCAAGTTTTTTTATTTTCACAAGTGTTAAAAGAAAAAATGAACCACAAAATTTGTTGTGCAATTTCTTCTGAATACTTCAATACCCCATATGTGGGGGTAAACCACTTTTTGGGCGCGTGGCAGAGGTCGCAAGGGAAGGAGCGCCGTTTGACTTTTTCAACGCAGAATTGGCTGAATGCCATGTCGCGTTTAGATAGCCCCTGATGTGCCTAAACAGTGGAAACACCCCACAAGTGACCCCATTTTGGATACAAGACCCCTTAAGGAACTTATCTAGATATGTGGTGAGAACTTTGAACCTCCAAGTGCTTCACACAAGTTTATAACCTAGAGCCGTGAAAAAAAAAAAAAAAATTTTTTCCACAAAAATGATCTTTTCACCCCAATTTTTAATTTCCCAAGGGTAATAAGACCGCAAAAGTTTTTGTGCAATTTGTCCTGAGCATGCTGATACCCCATATGTGGGGGTAAACCACTTTTTGGGCGCACGGCAGAGGTCGCAAGGGAAGGAGCGCTGTTTGACTTTTTCAACGCAGAATTGGCTGGATGCCATGTCGCGTTTAGAGAGCCCCTGATGTGCCTAAACAGTGGAAACCCCCAACAAGTGACCCCATTTTGGAAACTAGACCCCCTAAGGAACTTATCTAGATGTGTGGTGAGCACTTTGAACCTCCAAGTGATTCACACAAGTTTATAACGTAGAGCCGTGAAAATAAAAAATCATATTTTTTCCACAAAAATGATCTTTTCACCCCAATTTTTATTTTCCCAAGGGTAACAAGACCCCAAAAGTTTTTGTGCAATTTGTCCTGAGCATGCTGATACCCCATATGTGGGGGTAAACCACTTTTTGGGCGCACGGCAGAGGTCGCAAGGGAAGGAGCTCCGTTTGACTTTTTCAACGCGGAATTGGCTGGACGCCATGTCGCATTTGTAGAGGCCCTGATGTGTCTAAACAGTGGAAACCCCCCACAAGTGACCCCATTTTGGAAACTAGACCCCCTAAGGAACTTATCTAGATGTGTGGTGAGCACTTTGAAGCCCCAAGTGCTTCACAGAAGTTTATAACGCCCGGGCGTGAAAATAAAAAATCATATTTTTTCCACAAACCTGATCGTTTAGTCCCCAATTTTTTATTTTCACAAGGGTAACAGGAGAAATTGGACAACAAAAGTTGTTGTACAATTTTTCCTGAGTATGCTGATACCCCATATATGGGGGGGGACCACTGTTTGGGCGCACGGCAGGGCTTGGAATGGAAGCAGCACCGTTTGACTTTTTCAAACCAAAATTGGCTGGAATTGAGATTGGACACCATGTCGCGTTTGGAGAGCCCCTGATGCGCCTAAACAGTGGAAACCCCCACAAGTAACACCATTTTGGAAACTAGACCACCTATGGAACTTATCTAGATCCGCTGTGAGCACTTTGAACCCCCAAGTGTTTCACAAAAGTTTATAATGCCTGGGTGTGAAAAAAAAAAAAAAAAAACAATTTTCCACAAAAATGATTTTTTAGTCCCAAATTTTTGATTTTTCACAAGGAAATTGGACCCCAAAAGTTGTTGTCCAATTTGTCCTGAGTACGCTGATACCAAATATTGTGGGGGGGGAAACTGTTTTGGCGCACAGCAGGGCTTGGAAAGGAAGTAATAACGTTTTGGAATGCAGACGTTGGTGGGGGTCATGTTCCATTTGTAGTGCCCCAGATGAGCCTAAACAGTGGAAACCCCCCACAAGTGACCCCATTTTGGAAACTAGACCCCTTAAGGAGCTTATCTAGATGTGTGGTGAGCACATTGAACCCCCTAGTGCTTCACAGAAATTTATAAACGCAGAGCCGTGAAAATGAAAAATCATTTTTTTTCTCAAAAATTATTTTTTTAACCAGCTATTTTTTAGTTTCCCAAGGGTAATCGGAGAAATTAGAACCCCAAAATTGGTGTGCAATTTGTCCTGAGTACGCTGATACCCCATATGTTGGGGTAAACCACTGTTTGGGCGCACGGCAGGGCTCGGAAGGGAGGGAGCGCCATTTGACTTTTTGAACGCCACATCGTGTTTGGAGACCCCCTGATGTGCCTAAATAGTGGAAATCCCTCAATTCTAGCTCCAACCCTAATCCCAACACACCCCTAACCCTAATCCCAACCCTAATCCTAACCTAAATCCCAACCCTAATTCCAACCCTAATTGTAACCCTAACCTTAATTATAACCTTAATTATAACCCTAACCCTAATTGTAACCCTAACCCTAATTCTAACCCTAATTATAACCCTAACCCTAAGGCTAGGTTCATTTTGCGTTTTACCAGCCCGTTCAACACATAGCGTTGACGGGCTGGTAATGGTATAGCATAACGCGATCGCATTATGCTATACCCGCTAGCGCAGAGGAATCAGCAGATGATTCATCTGCGCTAGCGGTGACGGAGCCCAAATGCTGCAGCCCGCGTCCGAGGCTCCGTCACTGAATGATGGCACGTCGCAAACGCATGCCGCTTTACGGCATGCGTCGCGATGCGCCCTCAAATGGGGGTGAATGGCAGCGTTAACGGACTGCGTTACACCGCGTTATACCGCGGTGTAACGCAGTCCATCTAACGGACTGCCATAACGCAGTATGAACCCAGCCTAACCCTAACGCTAATTATAACCCTTACCCTAAGGCTGCTTTCACACTTCCGGCGGGCGCCTGTCGGCGCCCCCGGCATTTTGCCGCAGCGCCGCATCAGAAAACCTGATGCGCCACCGGCGGCCGCATGCGGTTTTTTGCCGGATGGTTTCTGATGCCCGGAGACATCAGAAACCATCCGGCAAAAACAAAAAACGTTACATGTAGCGTTTTGTCCGGCCGCCGCAATGTACATTTGCGCCGCATCCGGACAAAACCGCATGCAACGCATTGACATGCGGCGCCATCCGGCGCTAATGCAAGTCAATGCAAAAAAAATGCATGCGGCGCATCAGATTTTCTGATGCGGCGCTGCGGCTAAATGCCGGGGGCGCTGTCAGGCGCACACCGGATGTGTGAAACCAGCCTAATGCTAACCCTAACCCTAATTATAACCTTAACCCTAATTATAACCCTAACCCTAATTATAACCCTAACCCTAACAGAAAAATGAAAATAAATATAATTTCTACTTTTTATTATATGTCCCTAACTAAGGGGGTGATAAATGGGGGGGTTATGTACTGTTTTTTTTATTTTGATCACTGTGATAGTTTATCACAGTGATCAAAATGTACTTTTATGAGAATGAATGAAAAAAAATTTGAATCTGCCGCCAAAGCAGATCGGCGGGCGCACTGCGCATGCGCCCGCCATTTTATTTTTGCAGGGAGAAGAAGCCGGGATCCTGGGGCCTGCGGGAGGACGGAGGACACCGGTAAGTATATGGGGGGCGTCGGGGACCGGGGGACCCTCATTTTCTCCCCTCTGATGTGCGATCACATCAGAGGGGAGAGAAATCATTTTTTTTTTTTTTTGAATACCGACCCGGATCATGTTCTCTGGGGTCTCGGCTACCCCCGGTAGCCGAGACCCCAGAGAATATTTGCCCATCCCCCCACCAGCACAGCGGCACATAGCGGCGGGCGCACTGGGCATGCGCCCGCCATTGTCTTAACGGCGCCGGCACCGGGGGACACCGGAGGGCCCGGGGGCCACATGGATCTTATTGGGGGCCACATGGCACAACTTTTTTTTTTTTTTGTTGCGGTCGCCGTTATAGGGTTAATAACGGCGATCGCAACATCGGTGTCGGTAAAAACCGACCCGATTCATGTTCTCTGGGGTCTCGGCTACCCCCGGTAGCCGAGACCCCGGAGAAAATGCGCCTCTGGGGGGCGCTATTCACTTTTTCCACAGCGCCGTTAATTAACGGCGCTGTGGTTTAAGTACCCTTAATGACCGCCGTTAAAAGGCGTATCGGCGGTCGTTAAGGGGTTAATAAATTAATACAAAAAATAAACAAGGTTAAGAAGGGAGAATTGCTGCTGGTTGGGGATTTTAACATTGTGCCTGATAGACGCATGGATTCTTCCTCCCCAGCACGTTTTTCTTCCTCTTTCTTGAGCAATTAGCTAATAAAAAATGAGCTGTTCGACGTCTTCAGATGTCTCAACGCGTCATCTCTGGAATACACGCATTATTCCGACGTTCATAATTCTGCATCTAGAATTGACCTTTTCCTCACTAGCATCTTTTCCCTGACCACATTCAAAAAAGTTGAAATCCTGAACAAGACCTTTTCAGATCATACTCCGCTCATGGCTAAATTCATTGTACAGTAGGGCCCTCAACACGAAATACCTTTCTCTGGAAAACTAATCTAACCTTGCTCAAAATTCCCAAATATAGGCAAGTTATAGAGGAAACTATTAATAATTACTTTACTGAGAACTCTATAGGGGAAACAAATTCATATAATTTATGGCAAGCCCACAAGGCGGTTATTAGGGGATGTTTAATGCAGCTCTCTTCCAGATATAAAAGGGAAAGGAGAGAAAAAATAACAACACTACAATTACAAATAAAATCAAAGGAAGAGCAACAGCATAGTTTAGATACCCCATCCCACGCCTTACGTCTAGAAATACTGAAATTACGGCAAAATCTTAGCTCACAAATCCTGACTGAATATGATTCAGCTATTGGAGCTTCTAAATTTACTTCATATTCTTCGTTAAATAAACCAACGAGACATATGATGGACAAATTAAAAAGAGAATGTGTAATTAGACGAATAAACAAGATTCAATCTTCATCAGGAATTGTGAAATCACACCCGCAGGACATCGCAAATGTCTTCGCTGAATATTTTACTGAACTGTGTAATTTAAAAAATTACTCCTCCACTCCAATCCCTAATCAATTAGCGATCGATTCCTTTTTGACTGGTTTGAATCTCCCACAGATAGACCATAGGAAAGATGTGTATCTTTGTACCGTGTTAGCCAGTAGATAGAAAAATATTTAGACTTGAGAGTCCTCAGTGGTTGATACCTTTTAATGGCTAACTGAAAAGATGGTAACAAATTGCAAGCTTTCGAGACTACTCAGGTCTCTTCATCAGGCAAAGACTAAAACAAAAGCTGAAGAATCACATATTTATACACAACACAGCACAGAAATAATGCAATAAGATAAGACAAGTGACGTGAAGCAGAACTGTCATTATGGCAGAGGGATGAACATAAATATTGGAACAGTTCATAGATAAGGAGTGTGAAAGTTTTATTGCCCTCTGATTGGAGTCTGCTATTGTGTTTTGATGCCCCTAGAACCCATATGTCAAAGTCAAGGCCCGCGGGCCGGATCTGATTATTATCCGGAATTGATTATCTATTGCCCCCTGGATGATATTTAATTACTATTAGAACCGGCCCGCAGGCCACAGCCGCCCGCTGGTGTTTTGCACGCACCAACACTACATTTCCCACAATGCATCGGTAGCCCGCGAAGTCACTGCAGCGCGCACAAGTGGCTTCATTATTCATCAGTAGTCAGAGCAGAGAACATCTTTCTGATACCCCCTCCTCAAAAATGGCTAAACGTAAGGTGGACGCTGAGAACAGGGGTTTCAGGCCAGGTGGGAGGCAGAGTACATGTTTACGGAGGTAAAAGGCAAACCTGTGTGTCTTCTGTGTGAAGAAAATGTGGCTGTAATGAAATAATTTAATTCAAGAAGGCATTATTAAACGTCTAAGAAAGACAAAGACAAGAATATGGAATATGAACAAAAGCTACAGAAGGTGGAAGAATTAAAACGAGGCCTTAAGTCCAGACAGGCTATGTTCACATATGCTAAATCACAAAGCGAGGCTGCTGTCAAGGCTAGCTTTATTGTGGCAAAAGAGGTCGCAAAATCAGCCCGGCCCTTTGCAGAAGGAGAGATTATCAAAAACTGTATGTTTGAAGTTTGTGACGCAGTGTGCCCAGACAAAAGACAACTATTCGCAAACGTGAGCCTGAGCAGAAACACCGTTGCTGAGCGCGTAGACCAGCTTTCCACCAACATAAAAGAACAGCTTGTGAGAAAGGGAAAAGATTTCATCGCATATTCTCTTGCTGTGGATGAGAGCACGGACACATCAGACATTGCCCAGCTGTCAATTTTTGTCCGTGGAGTAGACTCCAGCCTGAACATAACAGAAGAGTTTTTGGCATTACGTCCTATGCATGGCACAACTACAGGAGAAGATCTGTATGAAGAGGTATCCAGATGTGTAAATGAGATGGGGCTGTCTTGGGAAAAACTCGTGGGATTAACCACAGACGGAGCACCCGCAATGTGTGGGCACAGGAGTGGATTGGTGGCAAGGATGTGGGAGAGGATGCGGGAGGAAAACGTCACAGATGACCTAACAGCGTATCACTGCATCATACACCAGGAGTCGTTGTGTGGCAAAGCTGTTATGAATGTGCTAGAGATGGTTTCTGAGCAGATGCTCCCACTGGTGGTTACAGACAGTACTGAACCTTTCAGCGAGGAGTGGCAATCTGGGTTCACTGACTGGTCTGATATAAGGGAGGTTCCCTCCCATGATGGTTGCCGGTGATCAATTGTTCTTGTCTCAATTGTGGTTCCTGGTTCATTTGGAAGTTTGCTGGAGTCTTGCCTGCATCTCCTGCTTTCAGATAAGATATTTTTTGCTTTTCTTTTTGTGCTTGCTTTTTGCATTGTTTTCTGCACTTTTGTGGAGGTCAGCCAGGTCCCCTCCTGGGGCCTGAGCTCCTCACAGTTTATCTGCAGCCACTGTTATTTGCTCATTTGCTTTTTCCTGTTTTTTCAGCGACTGCGGCTTGGTTTTTGTTCACACTGAGATCTGATTTCGTGGGTGGCGAGATCATGTGATCTCAGTATTTTTGTAATCATAATTGTTGGATTTTTGTAGGGTTTTCTGGGTTGCAGAAAATAATCTCTCCTGTCCTATCCTATTTAGTCAGCTTGTGGCCCCAGCGTTTGCTCAGTCTATTTTCTGCCTATGTTTGTATTTTGATCTTGTCTAACCGCCATTATATGTTTGGGGGCTTCCTATTTTCTTTGGGGATCTGCTCCGGGGCAGATAGCTTTCATCTTTCTGCCTTTAGGTGTAGTTATCTCTCAGGCTGTGACGAGGCGTCTAGGATCAAAGTAGGAACGCTCCACGGCTACCTCTAGTTGTGTCGTTAGTTTAGGAATCTGCAACCCATCAGTTACCAACATTTCAGGTGTTCGACTGTCCTGCTGTTGTTCCTGTCCTCCTCAGCTACCGAAACATAACAGTATCACCGGCCATAACTGAAAATTATATGGTACTCACAGAAGGGAAAAATAGTGTGGAAAGAAAAAAGTTGTCAGAGCTGTCAGAGATTTTTTTTTTTCTGTCTGTTGCATTTTTTCCCTCTTTTTCTCTGGGTGCTGAGGAGGATTTTTTTTTTCTCTCAATGGAGTTTGCACAGTTGTCTGGCCGTGTGGATCAGCTTGCCACTGAGGTTCGGAGTATTGCTACCTATCTTGCTGGGTTGCCGGTTGTGTAACCTAGGATTCCCATGCCAGATTTGTTTTTTGGGGATCGGGCTAAATTTCTGAATTTCAAAAATAACTGTAAGTTGTTTTTTGCCTTAAAGCCTAAGTTCTCAGGTAACGCAGCACAGCAGGTTCAAATTGTCATCTCTCTCCTGCGCGGCGATCCTCAGGATTGGGCTTTTTCCCTGACACCTGGGGATCCTGTTTTGAATGATATTGATGCATTTTTTCTGGCTCTGGGGTTATTGTACGATGAACCTAATGTCACTGATCAAGCTGAAAAAACCTTGTTGGCATTAAATCAGGGTCTTGAAGATGCTGAGTTGTACTGTCAGAAATTCCGAAAGTGGGCAGTCCTGACCAAATGGAATGATGATGCTTTGGCAGCTCTTTTTCGGAAGGGGCTGTCAGAGAATGTAAAGGATGTTATGGTGGGATTCCCTGCTCCCTCTGGTCTCAATGATTCTATGTCATTGGCTATTCAAATTGACAGACGTTTGCGTGAGCGCAGAGGGTATGCATGAGATAATGTTGCCTTGTGAGCCAGCTTCTGAGCCCATGCAGTGTGATGGAGTGACTTCTGGGGCTCAGCGTCATGAGTTTCGAAAGCGCAATGGGTTATGTTTCCACTGTGGTGATGCCTCTCATGCTATTTCAGTCTGCCCTAAGCGGGGAAGACATTTTGCACGCTCAGTTGTCTTGGGTAGTGTTCAGACTAAATTTCTGTTGACTCTTACCCTGATTTGCTCCCTGTCCACATTTTCTGCTCCGGCTTTTGTTGATTCAGAGCAGCTATTAACCTGATGGATGTTGACTTTGCCAAACGTTGTGGGTTTCCCATGATACCCCTGCGGAAGTCTATTCCCCAACTGGGCATTGATTCTACCCCTTTGGCGGAGAATAAACCCCAGTATTCTACTCAGGTGAAAATGAGGGTTGAACCAGATCATCAGGAGAGTTGCAAATTTCTGGTGCTATATAATCTGCATGACATTATTGTACTAGGTTTCCCTTGGTTACAGTTTCATAATCCTGTTTTGGATTGGAAATCTCTGTCTGTGACCAGTTGGGGCTGCCAATGTGTTAATGCCGACACTCCTGTTTTTTCTGCCTCTCCCAAGTCTCAGGATGTTCCTGACTTTTTGACTGATTTTTCAGATGTATTTAGTGAAAGTAAATCTGCATCTTTGCCCCCTCACAGGAGCTACGATTGCGCTATTGAAATAGTGCCTGGTGGTAAATTTCCTAAAGGTCGCCTTTTTAACTTGTCTGTACCTGAACACGATGCTATGCGATCTTATATCAAGGAGTCATTGGAGAAGGGTCATATCAGACCATCCTCTTCACCCTTGGGCGCCGGTTTTTTCTTTGTGGCCAAAAAGGATGGTTCATTGAGGCATTGAGGTATTGATTATCGTCTCTTGAATAAGATCACTGTGAAGTATCACTATCCGTTACCCTTGATTTCTGACCTGTTTTCCAGGGTGAAAAGTGCTACTTGGTTTACGAAGCTTGACCTCAGGGGGGCGTATAACCTTATTCGCATTAAGCACGGGGATGAATGGAAGACAGCGTTTAATACCCCAGAGGGGCATTTTGAGTACCTAGTGATGCCCTTTGGGTACACTAATGCTCCTTCTGTCTTCCAATCCTTCATGAATGATATTTTCAGGGATTTTGTGGATAAATTTCTGATTGTTTATTTGGATGATATCTTGATTTTTTCCAATGACTGGGACTCTCATGTGAAACATGTTCGGACTGTGTTCCAGATTTTGAGAGAAACACATATAGAGTGCTTTCAGTGGGAAGATTTTGAGATTTTGAGAGAGAATGCACTGTATGTGAAGGGATCAAAGTGTCTTTTTGGCGTACAGAAGGTCTCATTTCTGGGATTCATTTTGTCTCCGTCTGTTATTGAAATGGATCCGGTCAAGGTTCAAGCCATCTGTGATTGGGTCCAACCTACTTCATTAACCCCTTCATGACACAGCCTATTTTGACCTTAAAGACCTTGCCATTTTTTGCAATTCTGACCAGTGTCCCTTTATGAGGTAATAACTCAGGAACGCTTCAACGGATCCTAGCGATTCTGAGAATGTTTTTTCGTGACATATTGGGCTTCATGTTAGTGGTAAATTTAGGTCGATAATTTTTGCGTTTATTTGTGAAAAAAATGGAAATTTGGCGAAAATTTTGAAAATTTTGTAATTTTCAAATTTTTAATTTTTATTCTGTTAAACCAGAGAGTTATGTGGCACAAAATAGTTAATAAATAACATTTCCCACATGTCTACTTTACATCAGCACAATTTTGGGAACAACATTTTTTTTTGTTAGGAAGTTATAAGGGTTAAAAGTTGACCAGCGATTTCTCATTTTTACAGCAAAATTTACAAAACCATTTTTTTAGGGACCACCTCACATTTGAAGTCACTTTGAGGGGTCTATATGGCAGAAAATACCCAAAAGTGACACCTTTATAAAAACTGCACCCCTCAAGCTACTCAAAACTACATTCAAGAAGATTATTAACCCTTCAGGTGCTTCACAGGAACTAAAGCAACGTGGAAGGAAAAAATGGACATTTTAATTTTTCCAACAAAAATTTTCTTTTAGCATCAATTTTTTCATTTTTACATGGGCATCAGGATAAAATGGATCCTAAAATTTGTTGGGCAATTTCTCCTGAGTACACAGATACCTCATATGTGGTCATAAACCACTGTATGGGCGCACGGCAGGGCTCAGAAGGGAAGGAGCGCCATTTGACTTTTTGAATGGAAAATATGCTGGAATATTTAGCGGTTGCTATGTCGCATTTGGAGAGTCCCTGTGTGCCTAAACATTGGAGCTCCCCCACAAGTGACCCCATTTTGGAAACTAGACCCCCTAAGGAACTTATCTAGATGCCTAGTGATCACTTTGAACCCCAGGTGCTTCACAAATTGATCTGTAAAAAAAAGAAAGTACTTTTTTTTCAAAAAAATTTTCTTTTAGCCTCAGTTTTTTTCATTTTCTCATGGGCAACAGCATAAATTGGATCCTAAAATTTATTGGGCAATTTCTCCTGAGTACACAGATACCTCATATGTGGTCATAAACCACTGTTTGGGCGCACTTCAGGGCTCAGAAGGGAAGGAGCGCCATTTGACTTTTTGAATGGAAAATATGCTGGAATATTTAGTGGTTGCCATGTCGCATTTGGAGAGTCCCTGTGTGCCTAAACATTGGAGCTCCCCCACAAGTGACCCCATTTTGGAAACTAGACCCCCTAAGGAACTTATCTAGATGCATAGTGAGCACTTTGAACACCCAGGTGCTTCACAAATTGATCCGTAAAAAAAAGAAAGTACTTTTTTTTCACAAAAATTTTCTTTTAGCCTCAGTTTTTTTCATTTTCACATGGGCAACAGTATAAATTGGATCCTTAAATTTGTTAGGCAATTTCTCCTGAGTACACAGATACCTCATATGTGGTCATAAACCACTGTTTGGACACACGGCAGGGCTCAGAAGGGAAGGAGTGCCATTTGACTTTTTGAATGGAAAATATGCTGGAATATTTAGCGGTTGCCATGTCGCATTTGGAGAGTCCCTGTGTGCCTAAACATTGGAGCTCCCCACAAGTGACCCCATTTTGGAAACTAGACCCCCTAAGGAACTTATCTAGATGCATAGTGAGCACTTTGAACCCCCAGGTGCTTCACAAATTGATCCGTAAAAAAAAGAAAGTACTTTTTTTTCACAAAAATTTTCTTTTAGCGTCAGTTTTTTTCATTTTCACATGGGCAACAGTATAAATTGGAACCTAAAATTTGTTGGGCAATTTCTCCTGAGTACACAGATACCTCATATGTGGTCATAAACCACTGTTTGGGTGCACGGCAGGGCTCAGAAGGGAAGGAGCGCCATTTGACTTTTTGAATGGAAAATATGCTGGAATATTTAGCGGTTGCCATGTCGCATTTGGAGAGTCCCTGTGTGCCTAAACATTGGAGCTTCCCCACAAGTGACCCCATTTTGGAAACTAGACCCCCTAAGGAACTTATCTAGATGCATAGTGAGCACTTTGAACCCCCAGGTGCTTCACAAATTGATCTATAAAAAAAAGAAAGTACTTTTTTTTCACAAAAATTTTCTTTTAGCCTCAGTTTTTTTCATTTTCACATGGGCAACAGTATAAATTGGATCCTAAAATTTGTTGGGCAATTTCTCCTGAGTACACAGATACCTCATATGTGGTTATAAACCACTGTTTGGGCGCACGGCAGGGCTCAGAAGGGAAGGAGCGCCATTTGACTTTTTGAATGGAAAATATGCTGGAATATTTAGCGGTTGCCATGTCGCATTTGGAGAGTCCCTGTGTACCTAAACATTGGAGCTCCCCCACAAGTGACCCCATTTTGGAAACTAGACCCCCTAAGGAACTTATCTAGATGCATAGTGTGCACTTTGAACCCCCAGGTGCTTCACAAATTGATCCGTAAAAAAAGAAAGTACTTTTTTTTCACAAAAATTTTCTTTTAGCCTCAGTTTTTTTCATTTTCACATAGGCAACAGTATAAACTGGATCCTAAAATTTGTTGGCCAATTTCTCCTGAGTACACAGATACCTCAAATGTGGTCATAAACCACTGTTTGGGCGCACCGCAGGGCTCGGAAGGGAAGGAGCGCCATTTGACTTTTTGAATAGAAAATATGCTGGAATATTTAGCGGTTGCCATGTCGCATTTGGAGAGTTCCTGTGTGCCTAAACATTGGAGCTCCCCCACAAGTGACCCCATTTTGGAAACTAGACCCCCTAAGGAACTTATCTAGATGCATAGTGAGCACTTTGAACCCCCAGGTGCTTCACAAATTGATCCGTAAAAAAAAGAAAGTACTTTTTTTTCACAAAAATTTTCTTTTAGCCTCAGTTTTTTTCATTTTCACATAGGCAACAGTATAAACTGGATCCTAAAATTTGTTGGCCAATTTCTCCTGAGTACACAGATACCTCAAATGTGGTCATAAACCACTGTTTGGGCGCATGGCAGGGCTCAGAAGGGAAGGAGCGCCATTTGACTTTTTGAATGGAAAATATGCTGGAATATTTAGCGGTTGCCATGTCGCATTTGGAGAGTTCCTGTGTGCCTAAACATTGGAGCTCCCCCACAAGTGACCCCATTTTGGAAACTAGACGCCCTAAGGAACTTATCTAGATGCATAGTGAGCACTTTGAACCCCCAGGTGCTTCACAGAAGTTTATAACGCAGAGCCGTGAAAATAAAAAATCATTTTTTTTTCTCAAAAAATGATTTTTTTAGCCCACTATTTTTTATTTTCACAATGGTTACAGGAGAAATTGGACCCCAAAAGTTGTTGTCCAGTTTGTCCTGAGTACGCTAGTACCCCATATGTGGGGGGAACCACTGTTTGGGCACACGTCAGGGCTCGGAAGGGATGTAGTGACGCTTTGAAATGCCGACTTGATGGAATGGTCTGCGGGCATCTTGTTACGTTTGCAGAGCCCCTGATGTGCCTAAACAGTAGAAACTCCCCACAAGTGACCCCATTTTGGAAACTAGACCCCGCAAAGAACTTATCTAGATGTGTGGTGAGCACTTTGAACCCCCAAGGGCTACACGGAAGTTTATAACGCCCGGCATGAAAATAAAAAAATCATATTTTTTCCACAATCAGGATCTTTTAGTCCCCAATTTTTTTTTTTCCCAAGGGTAACATGAGAAATTAGACCCCAAAAGTTGTTGTCCAATTTGTCCTGAGTATGCTGATATTCCATATGTGGGAGAAAACTACTGTATGGGCACACGTCGGGGCTCGGATGGGAAGTAGTGACGTTTTGAAATGCCCACTTGATGGAATGGTCTTCGGGCGTCATGTTACGTTTGCAGAGTCCCTGATGTGCCTAAACAGTAGAAACTCCCCACAAGTGACCCCATTTTGAAAACTAGATCCCCCAAGGAACTTCTATAGATGTGTGATAAGCACTTTGAATCTCCAAGTCCTTCACAGAAGTTTATAACGCAGAGCCGTGAAAATATAAAATCATTTTTTTTCCACAAAAATAATTTTTTAGTCCCCAATTTTTTTTTTCCAATGTTAACAGGAGAAATTAGAACCCCCAAAGTTGTTGTGCAATTTTTCCCGAGTACGCTGATACCCCATATGTGGGGATAAACCACTGTTTGGGCATACGTCGGGGCTTGGAATAAAGGGAGCACTGTTTGACTTTTTGAACGCAAAATTTGCAGGAATCAATGGTGCGCCATGTCGCGTATGGAGACCCCCTGATGTGCCTAAATAGTGGAAACCCCTCAATTCTAACTCCAACCCTAACCCCAACACACCCCTAACCCCTACACACACCTAACCCTAATACAAACCCTAATCATAACTCTAACCCCAACACACCCCTAACCCTAATCCCAACTCTAACCATAAACCTAACCACAAGCCTAACCCTAATTCCAACCCTAACCCTAATTCCAACCCTAACCCAAATTCCAACCCTAACCGTAATTCTAACCTTAACCCTAATGCTAACCCTAACCCTAGTTCTAACCCTAAGGCTGGGTTCATATTGCGTTTTACCAGCCCGTTCAACACGTAGAGTTGACCAGCTGGTAACGTTATAGCATAACGCGATCGCGTTATGCTATACCCGCTAGCGCAGATGAATCAGCAGATAATAAGCCGCGGATTCGCAGCAAAATCAGCCGCGGATCCGCAGCAAAATCCGCCGCGGATCAGCAGCAAAATCCGCGCGGGTCAGCGGCAAATCAGCCGCGATCAGCGCAAAATCCGCCGTGGATCAGCGGCAAAATCCGCCGTGGATCCGCGGCAAGATCCGCCGCGGATCAGCAGCAAAATCCACCGCGGATCAGCAGCAAAATCCGCCGCGGATCAGCAGCAAAATCCGCCGCGGATCAGCAGCAAAATCCGCCGCGGATCCGCAGCAAAATCCGCCGCGGATCCGCAGCAAAATCCGCCGCGGATCAGCAGCAAAATCCGCCGCGGATCAGCAGCAATATCCGCCGCGGATCCACAGCAAAATCAGTTGCGGATCAGCAGCAAAATCCGCTAGGAAAAAAAAAAAAAAATTCTTTATTTTATTATTTGTCCCTACCTATGACAGGGGGGTTCATTTACTTTTTTTTAATTTTGATCACTGTGACAGTTTATCACAGTGATCAAAATAAATTTTTGCACAATGGAGGGCGCACTGCGCATGCGCCGGCCGGCGGGCGCACTGCGCATGCGCCCGCCATTTTCCAAGATGGCGGCGCCCATGAAGAATCCCGGGCAGCCGCCGGGACGGATCCAGGGACATCGGTGGACCGGGAGAGGTGAGTAGGGGGTATCGGAAGGTGAGGGGGGATCGGTAGGTGGGGGCAATGGATCGCAGGAGCAGGGGAGCAGACAGTGACGGCGGTGACCGATCGCTGCCATCTTTCGATGGCGGCGGCCGATCACCGCCGTGACTTGGTGTGGGGGGGTCAGATCTTGGTGTCCAGCCATGGCAGATGCTATTGCAGCATCGGCCATGGCTGGATTGTAATATTTCACCAGTTTCATTGGTGAAATATTACAAATCGCTCTGATTGGCTGTTTCACTTTTAACAGCCAATCAGAGCGATCGTGGCCACGTGGGGGTTAAGCCAACCCCCCTGTGGTGATGCACTAAGGGTCCTGTGCCTTCGGGTTGGGTGACCTTTCAGTGACCCCGGTCTCCCGGCCTGCAGGAACATGATTTATAGCATGACGCCGACGTCGGCGTCATGGGTCGGGAAGGGGTTAAAGGCTCTTCAGAGATTTTTGGGTTTTGCCAATTTTTATCTAAATTTATTGGTAATTTCTCCGGTATTGTTAAACCATTGACTGATTTGACCAAAAAGGGTTAAGATGTGGTGAATTGGCCTCCTGAGGCAGTCTCTGCGTTTCAGGAACTTAAGCAGAGATTCACTTCTGCTCCTGTTCTACGGCAGCCTTATGTTTCTCTACCGTTTCAGGTGGAGGTTGATGCCTCTGAAATTGGGGCAGGTGCCTTTTTGTCCCAAAGAGATCCAGAGACCTCTAAGAGTAACCCTTGTGCCTTTTTCTCTCGAAAATTTTCTCCAACTGAACGTAATTATGACGTGGGTAATCGGGAGTTATTGGCCATGAAGTGGGCCTTTGAAGAGTGGAGACATTGGCTGGAAGGAGCCAAACATCAGGTGGTGGTCCTCACGGACCATAAGAATCTAGTTTATCTCGAATCAGCCAAGCGACTTAATCCTAGACAGGCCAGGTGGGCCTTGTTTTTCACACGTTTTAATTTTGTGGTTTCTTTTCTTCCTGGCACTAAGAATGTTAAGGCGGATGCCCTCTCGAGGAGTTTCTTTGCAGACTCTCCTGAGTTATCTGATCCTACTGTTATTTTGAAAGAGAGTGTATTACTTTCCGCCATCTCGCCCAATTTTAGACTGGCCTTGGAAGGGTGTCAGGAGGATAAACCTGAGCGCTGCCCTATTGGGAAA
>JARQOD010001777.1:53322-90314 GCA_033576555.1 Oophaga sylvatica | reverse complement strand
CAGAGTAATCCAAGCTCAGCAATCACTCTCCAATACAGATTCAGGATCTTCTTCTCTGTTACCGTAAGTCCATGCAAACGTGGGTCTTTCAAAGAGCAGGGTTCAGAGTCCACAAGTGCTTCAAAGTTCCTCAGTAGGAATAGCTGGAGTACAAGGTCCAAGGCTTACAGGAGTCAAGTCACAGGTTCACTGCAGGCTAGATTCTGAAGCACTGATTGCTCAGCTGTGGCTGCTTAAGAAGCAAAGGAGAGAATCAGGGCGGGAACATGCAAGCTGGAAACTCCATTTTGACTGAGGCAAGATAGCTGCAGCAAGACAGAAAGTAAAATGGCTGACGAACAAACTGAGTTTCAGGAATATATACATAGAACCTTACATAAGGTGCGAAGACTGTGCTCGCACATCCGTCGCTCGTCCATAGACTCCAGTCGTATGCAGTGGCTGCAGCGATCGCTCCACCTCCACAAGCACCGCCTAATCGTAGACGTTGCAACAAGGTGGAACTCCACCATGCACACGGCTGAGAGGCTGTGTGAACAGAGGCAGGCTGTAATCCATTTGTGGAAGGATACACGGGCAGGCAGTTTGAGGGCAGACTGTTGTGAATGTTTTGGAAATTAATTCTGAGCAGAAGCTCCCTCTGGTGGTTACACACAGTACTGAACCATTCAATGAGGATTGGCAATCAGGAGTCACAGACTGGCTTGATATAAGGGAGGTTCCCTCCCATCATGGTTGCCGGTGATCAATTGTTCTTGTCTCAACTGTGGTTCCTGGTTCACTTGGAAGCTTGCTGAGTCTTGCCTCTTCTTCTGCTTTCAGATAAGATATTTTCTGTTTTTGTTTTTGTGCTTACCATTTGCATATTTCTCTGCATTTCTGTGAGGTTAGCCAAGTCCCCCCCGGGGGGCTTGGGCCCCTCCAGTTCCGCTGGAGCCACTGTTATTTGTTCATTTGCCTTTTCCAGTTTTTTCAGTGGCAAAGGCTTAGTTTTGTTACACCAGAGAACTGATTTAGGTGGTAGAGGTCGTGTGATCTCAGGTGTTTTTGCAATCAGTAGCGTTGGCATTTTTTAGGTTTTTTTTTGGATTGCAGTAAGTATCCTTCCTATCCTTTTCTGTCTAAGTGAGATTGAGCCCAGCGTTTGCTCATACTATTTTCTGTCTGTGTCTGTATTTCCTCTTGTCTAACCGCCATTACATGTTTGGGGGCTTCCTATGTTCTTTGGGGATCTGCTCCGGGGCAGATAGCTTTCCTCTTTCTATCTTTAGGTGTAGTTAGCCTCTCAGGCTGTGACGAGGCGTCTAGGACCAACGTAGGAACGCTCCACGGCTGCCTTTAGTTGTGGTGGTTAGTCAGGGTACTGCAATCCAATAGATTCCAACCTCTCTGGTGTATTGCCGTTTTTGCCTGCTCTCCTCAGCTACCAAAACATAACAGTATCACCGGCCAAACTGAAAATTGTATGGTAATCACAGAAGGGAAAAATAGTGTGGAAAGAAAAAAGTTGTCAGAGTTGTCAGAGATTTTTTTTCTGTTTCTTGCATTTTTTCCCTCTTATTCTCTGGGTGCTGAGGATGATTTTTTTTTCTCTCAATGGAGCTTGCACAGCTGTCTGGCCGTGTGGATCAGCTTGCCACTGAGGTTCGGATTATTGCTGTCTATCTTGCTGGGTTGCCGGTTGTGGAACCTAGGATTCCCATGCCAGATTTGTTTTTGGGAGATCGGGCCAAATTTCTAAATTTCAAAAATAACTGTAAGTTGTTTTTTGCCTTAAAACCTAAGTCCTCAGGGAACGCAGCACAGCAGGTTCAAATTGTCATCTCTCTCCTGTGCGGCGATCCTCAGGATTGGGCTTTTTCCCTGACACCTGGGGACACTGTTTTGAGTGATGTTGATGCATTTTTTCTGGCTCTGGGATTATTGTACGATGAGCCTAATGTCACTGATCAAGCTGAAAGAAACTTGTTGGCATTAAATCAGGGGCTTGAGGATGCTGAGTTGTACTGTCAGAAATTCCGAAAATGGGCAGTCCTAACCAAATGGAATGATGATGCTTTGGCAGCCCTTTTTCGGAAGGGGCTGTCAGAGAATGTAAAAGATGTTATGATGGGTTTCCCTGCTCCCTCTGGTCTCAATGATTCTATGTCATTAGCGATTCAAATTGACAGACGTTTGCGTGAGCGTAGAGGTATGCGTGGAATAGTGTTGCCTTGTGAGCCAGCTTCTGAGCCCATGCAGTGTGATAGAGTGGCTTCTGTGGCACAGCGTCATGAGTTTCGAAAACGCAATGGGTTATGTTTCTATTGTGGTGACGCCTCTCATGCTATTTCTGTCTACCCTAAGCGGTGAAGACGTTTTGCACGCTCAGTTGTCTTGGGTAGTGTTCAGACTAAATTTCTGTTGACTTGTTACCCTGATTTGCTCCCTCCTGTCCACATTTTCTGCTCAGGCTTTTGTTGATTCGGGAGCAGCTATTAACCTGATGGATTTCGATTTTGCCAAACGTTGTGGGTTTCCCTTGATACCCCTACGGAAGTCTATTCCCTACTGGAAATTGATTCTACCCCTTTGGCTGAGAATAAACCCCAGTTTTCTACTCAGGTGATAATGAGGGTTGAACCTGATCATCAGGAGAGTTGTAAATTTTTGGTACTGTATAATCTGCATGACATTATTGTACTAGGTTTCCCTTGGTTACAGTCTCATAATCCTGTTTTGGATTGGAAATCTGTGTCTGTAACCAGTTGGGGCTGCCAATGTGTTAATGCCAACATTCCTGTTTTTTCTGAAAACATGCCAAGGACTAAAGATTTGCTTATAAGACATAATAATAATAATATGAGACGCTCTCCAAACAACATAGAAACCATGAGAACACAAAAAGGGAGCTCAAGTCACCAATGTATAACTAAATAATGTATAACTAAATAATAAGGTATCTTCACCCATAGTGAAAATCTGCTGGTCGCACCGAGGCCCCGACGCCGTTTCGCGTTTCCGCTTTCTCGGCACTGCCCCCCGAGGAAGCGGAAACGCGAAACGGCGTCGGGGCCTCGGTGCGACCAGCAGATTTTCACTATGGATGAGTGGGACCATAGGATTTAGCATGTGGTTACAGATCTTGGTTTCTTACCATCATTCAGCTGGGCTATCGGTAGTTTGTGGTATATAGTGACTGCAGTTTGTTCTCAGTGGGACTCACTATGGGTGAACACATTAGGCGCTTGCCTTTATCTTACTGAGATACCTGACCCTTTTACCACTTCACAATTGGGCATCATTATAACTGCTGATTCCCCCTACGCATGCTTTTTTCTCACCCTAAGGGAGTACTATTACGTACTAACATTTGCTGCTGCTATCGCATCATGGTCTAATCATCTTCTCCACTGGTTCTTTTAATATCTGTAATTGTATGTGATTTTGTAGCATAGTGATTTGATTATTTAATAAAATTTGTTATACCTTTTTGCTACTTGTTGTATTTGTTTCTTATTATTTAGTTATACATTGGTGACTTGAGCTCCCTTTTTGTGTTCTCATGGTTTCTATTCCTGTTTTTTCTGCCTCTCCCCAGTCTCAGGATGTTCCTGACTTTTGGACTGATTTTTCTGATGTGTTTAGCGAAAGTAAATCTGCATCCTTGCCCCCCCATAGGAGCTATGACTGCGCTATTGAATTAGTGCCTGGTAGTAAATTCCCTAAAGGTCGCCTTTTTAACTTGTCTGTACCTGAACATGACGCTATGTGTTCTTATATCAAGGAGTCATTGGAGAAGGGTCATATCAGACCATCCTCTTCACCCTTGGGTGCCGGTTTTTTCTTTGTGGCCAAAAAGGATGGTTCATTAAGGCCGTGTATTGATTATCGTCTCTTGAACAAGATCACTGTGAAATATCAATATCCGTTACCCTTGATTTCTGACCTGTTTTCCAGGGTGAAAAGTGCTACTTGGTTTACCAAGTTTGACCTCAGGGGGGCGTATAACCTTATTCGCATTAAGCACGGGGATGAATGGAAGATGGCGTTTAATACCCCAGAGGGGCATTTTGAGTACCTAGTGATGCCCTTTGGGCTCACTAATGCTCCTTCCATCTTCCAGTCCTTCATGAATGACATTTTCAGGGATTTTGTGGATAAATTTCTGATTGTTTATTTGGATGATATCTTGATTTTTTCCAATGACTGGGACTCTCATGTGAAACATGTTCGGACTGTGTTCCAGATTTTGAGAGAGAATGCTCTGTATGTGAAGGGATCAAAGTGTCTTTTTGGCGTACAGAGGATCTCATTTCTGGGATTC
This sequence comes from Oophaga sylvatica, assembly GCA_033576555.1. Lineage (NCBI taxonomy): Eukaryota > Metazoa > Chordata > Amphibia > Anura > Dendrobatidae > Oophaga > Oophaga sylvatica. The sequence goes on along the minus strand of JARQOD010001777.1, from coordinate 86,008 downwards.
ATTTTGTCTCCATCTGTTACTGAAATGGACCCGGTCAAGGTTCAGGCCATCTGTGATTGGGTCCAACCTACTGCAGCATTAAAGGCTCTTCAGAGATTCTTGGGTTTTTGCCAATTTTTATCGTAAATTTATTGATAATTTCTCTGTTATTGTTAAACCATTGACTGATTTGACCAAAAAGGGTTCTGATGTGGTGAATTGGCCTCCTGAGGCAGTCTCTGCATTTCAGGAACTTAAGCAGAGATTCACTTCTGCTCCTGTTCTACGGCAGCCTAATGTTTCTCTGCCATTTCAGGTGGAGGTTGATGCCTCTGAAATTGGGGCAGGTCCCGTTTTGTCCCAAAGAGATCCAGAGACCTCTAAGAGTAACCCTTGTGCCTTTTTCTCTCGAAAATTTTCTCCAACTGAACGTAATTATGACGTGGGTAGTCGGGAGTTATTGGCCATGAAGTGGGCCTTTGAAGAGTGGAGACATTGGATGGAAGGAGCCAAACATCAGGTGGTGGTCCTCACGGACCATAAGAATCTGGTTTATCTCAAATCAGCCAAGCGACTTAATCCTAGACAGGCCAGGTAGGCCTTGTTTTTCACATGTTTTAATTTTGTGGTTTCTTTTCTTCCTGGCACTAAGAATGTTAAGGCGGATGCCCTCTCAAGGAGTTTCTTTGCGGACTCTCCTGAGTTATCTGATCCTACTGTTATTTTGAAAGAGGGTGTAGTTCTTTCCGCCATCTCGCCCAATTTGAGACTGGCCTTGGAAGGGTGTCAGGAGGATAAACCTGAGCGCTGCCCTATTGGGAAATTGTTTGTCCCAGACCAGTGGAAGAAGAGTGTGATGTCTGAGATTCATTGTTCCGCGTTCGCTGGTCATCCCGGGATTTTTGGTACCAGAGACTTGGTGAGTCGGTCCTTTTGGTGGACTACTCTGTCTTGTGACGTCAGGGAATTTGTGCAGTCCTGTGGGACTTGCTCTCGCTCCAAGCCTTGCTCTCGCTCTAGTGGTTTGTTAATGCCATTACCTGTGCCCAAGAGGCCATGGACCCATACCTCTATGAATTTTATTTCCGACCTCCTTGTTTCTCAGAGAATGACCGTTATCTGGGTAATCTGTGATAGGTTTTCCAAGATGATACATCTTGTGCCATTACCTAAGTTACCTTCTTCCTCCGAATTGGTGCCTTTGTTCCTTCAGCACGTGGTTCGGTTACATGGCATTCTGGAGAACATTGTGTCTGACAGAGGAGTCCAGTTTGTTTCCAGATTTTGGAGGACATTTTCTTCTAAACTTGGTGTTCAATTAACTTTCTCCTCTGCTTTTCATCCTCAGACCAATGGACAAACCGAGAGAACAAACCAGACCTTGGAGACTTATTTGAGATGTTTTGTGTCTGCTGATCAAGATGACTGGGTCTCTTTTTTGCCTTTGGCTGAGTTTGCTCTTAATAATAGGGCTAGCTCTGCCACCTTGATATCTCCATTTTTCTGCAATTTTGGGTTTCACCCTCGATTTTCTTCGGGACAGGTGGAGGCTTCTGTCTGTCCGGGTGTTGACTCTGTTGTGAACATATGCAGCAGATTTGGGACCAGGTAGTGGAGAGGTTGTCTCTCTCTCAGGAGAAGGCCCAACGGTTTGCCAACCGGCATAGGACTGATGGTCCTTGGTTTAAAGTGGGGGACTTGGTTTGGTTGTCCTCAAGAAATATCCCTATGAGGGTTGCATCTCCAAAGTTTAAGCCCAGGTTCATTTGACCTTATAAGATCATGGAGATTCTTAATCCTGTTTCCTTCCGTTTGCTTCTTCCAGGGACATTTAAGATCCATAACGTGTTCCACAAGTCCTTATTGAAGAGGTTTGTCGAGCCAGTGGTTCCTATGGCTGCGCCTCCTGACCCTGTTTTGGTTTAGGGCAATCTGGAGTATGTGGTTGAGAAAATATTGGATTCTCGTTTTTCTAGACAGAAACTCCAGTATTTGGTTAAGTGGAGAGGTTATGGTCAGGAGGACAATTTTTGGGTGTTTGCTTCGGACATCCATGCTAGGAGACTGACCCATGCCTATCACCGAGCTCATCCTGATCGGCCTGGTTGCACAAGTGAGGGTTCGGTGACCCCTCCTCAAAGGGGGGGTACTGTTATGAATGTGCTAGAGATGGTTTCTGAGCAGAGGCTCCCTCTGGTAGTTACAGACAGTACTGAACCTTTCAGCGAGGAGTGACAATCTGGAATCAGGGACTGGTCTGATATAAGGGAGGTTCCCTCCCATGATGGTTGCCGGTGATCAATTGTTCTTGTCTCAATTGTGGTTCCTGGTTCATTTGGAAGTTTGCTGGAGTCCTGTCTGCATCTCCTGCTTTCAGATAAGATATTTTTTGCTTTTCTCTTTGTGCTTGCGTTTTGCATTGTTTTCTGCACTTTTGTGGAGGTCAGCCAGGTCCCCTCCTGGGGCCTGAGCTCCTCACAGTTTTTCTGCAGCCACTGTTATTTGCTCATTTGCTTTTTCCTGTTTTTTCAGCGGCTGCTGCTTGGTTTTAGTTCACACTGAGATCTGATTTAGTGGGAGGCGAGATTGTGTGATCTCAGTATTTTTGTAATCAGAATTGTTGGATTTTTGTAGGGTTTTCTGGGTTGAAGAAAGTAATCTCTCCTGTCCTATCCTATTTAGTCAGCTTGTGGCCCCAGCGTTTGCTCAGTCTATTTTCTGCCTATGTTTGTATTTTCATCTTGTCTAACCGCCATTATATGTTTGGGGGCTTCCTATTTTCTTTGGGGATCTGCTCCGGGGCAGATAGCTTTCATCTTTCTGCCTTTAGGTGTAGTTATCTCTCAGGCTGTGACGAGGCGTCTAGGATCAACGTAGGAACGCTCCACGGCTACCTCTAGTTGTGTCGTTAGTTTAGGAATCTGCAACCCATAAGTTACCAACATCTCAGGTGTTTGGCTGCCCTGCTGTTGTTCCTGTCCTCCTCAGCTACCGAAACATAACAGGAAGCCTTGATGACAGTCAGCCATTGTCTGCTCAGGGAACTTTCCTGGATGAGGTGGAGGAAGAAGAGGAGGAGGATGAGGGGGATGATTATTTTGGGGAGGAGGATGCTTCTCAGTGGGCAACAGAAAATGTTGGCTTGCCAAGGTCAGGTACAGGGTTTGTGCGTGACTGGAGGGATATGGATTTGGCAGAAAGTGCTCCTCCACCCACCACTGGCAGTGCATTATTGACACCTGGAACATTGGCCCACATGTGTGATTATCTCTTGCAGATCCTAAAAAGGGACCCCCGCATTGCCAAAATTATGAAGGATGACGACTACTGGTTTGCCAGCATCCTCGATCCCCGCTATAAAGCAAATTACAGAACATCATGCCACAGGAGAACCTAGAGCTAATATTGGCGAACAAACAAGCAACTCTGTTAAACCGCAGCGGTGCAGGTTCTACCACAAGCCGTACTGGGCAACATCGAAGAGGTGTTCGTGGGGCACACTGCCGAAGTGGCATTGAAGACAGGGGTTTCATGACCATGTTGTGGACTGATTTCTCAAGTACCGTTCGCACGACTGTTAATACTGAATCGATTGCAACAGACAGGAGACAGCAGTTGTCAACTGTGGTTCAAAATTACCTCTCCTCCCCTATCAATGTTCTCCCTCATAGTTCATTCCCCTTTTACTACTGGGCCTGTAAACTAGACACCTGGCTTGAATTGGCACAATATGCCTTACAGGAGCTCGCTTGCCCTGCTGGTAGTGTGCTATCAGAAAGAGTCTTCAGTGCTGCTGGATCAATCCTGACTAGAGTTGAGCGAAACAGGTCGGTCAGATTCAAAAGTAGCCGACTTTCGCCAAAGTCGGGTTTCGCTGAGCGAAACCCAACCACAGCTTGAGGTCAGCCATGCGGTCGTTGACCCAATAGCCAAAGTCGGTTTTCCCACAATGCTTGCAGGCGCCTTTTCTCAGCCAATGAGTAAAAACGTACACTCTTGGCAGCGAGATGACATGGGCAGCAGCTACCACCATCTTAGAGAGGGGCATTGCAGTGATTGGCTTGCTTTTAGGGCGTCATAGTGTCTATAAAAGCCCTGACCGCCGACCGCCATTTTACTTCTGCCGATCTTAACAGTAGGGAGAGGTTGCTAACGCTGTTTATCAGTAGGGAGATAGGGTTGGAAAGAGAAGTCCTTATGTGCTTGTGCTGATAGCAATTGTGCTGTACAGTTAGTGTGCAGTGACAGGGGAGGAATTTCTTGTGTGCAGCAGCGCTGGCTGTTAGGCTGCCTGCCAGTGACAGGGGAGGATTTTCTTGTGTGCAGCAGCGGTGGTTAATAGGCTGCCTGCTAGTTGTATTGCTGTGTGTACACTGCGGTGCAGAGTGCTTTTTACACAGCACTAATATTTTTATTCTTTTTTTCTGCACAGTTACCGAGCATTCATTTGTTCCCACACCGTATAGAGCTGTACGCTCCTCACACACTACCGTGTACCGGCTGGTATCACGGACAAATACATGCTGACTATCTGTGTGTGACTCTGGAAATATATACGGAGATTTACAATTACCCCTAGACTGTATAAAGCTGTACCCTTGTGATACAGTACCCTTTTTCTGCTTTTTATATTATTTTCTAATTCATACTAAGCCTGTGAGCGTCTGTGTCTGACTCCAGAAATATATACGGAGATTTATAATGACCCCTACACTGTATACACCTGGTATATTCTGATACATTACCCTTTTTCTGCTTTTTATATTCTGGTCTAATCAATACTGAGCCTGTGAGCGTCTGTGTGTTACTCCCGAAATATATACGGAGATTTAAAATTACCCCAACACTATATACAGCTGTACGCTTCTGATGCATTACCCTTTTTCTGCTTTTTATATTCTGGTCTAATCCATACTGAGCCTGTGAGCGTCTATGTGTTACTCTGGAAATATATACGGAGATTTAAAATTACCCCAACCCTGTATACAGCTGTACGCTTCTGATACAGTACCGTTTTTCTACTTTTTATATTCTGGTCTAATCCATACTGAGCCTGTGAGCGTCTGTGTGTTACTCCTGAAATATATACGGAGATTTCAAATTACCCCAACACTGTATACAGATGTACGCTTCTGATACAGTACCCTTTTTCTGCTTTTTATATTCTGGTCTAATCCATACTGAGCCTGTGAGCATCTGTGTCTGATTCCGGAAATATATATGGAGATTTACAATTACCCCTAGACTGTATACAGCTGGTATCTTCTGATACATTACCCTTTTCTGCTTTTAATATTTTGGTCTAATCCATACTGAGCCTGTGAGAGTCTGTGTCTGACTCTGGAAATATATACGGAGATTTACATTTATCCCTAGACTGTATACAGCTGTACGCTTCTGAAACATTACCCTTTTCCTGCTTTTTATATTCTGGTCTAATCCATACTGAGCCTGTGAGCGTCTGTGTGTTACTCCTGAAATATATATGGAGATTTACAATTACCCCTACACTGTATACACCTGGTATCTTCTGATACATTACCCTTTTTCTGCTTTTTATATTCTGGTCTAATCGATACTGAGCCTGTGAGCATCTGTGTGTTTCTCTGGAAATACATACAGAGATTTAAAATTACCCCAACACTGTATACAGCTGTACGCTTCTGATACAGTACCCTTTTTCTGCTTTTTAAATTCTGCTCTAATCCATACTGAGCCTGTGAGTGTCTGTGTATTACTCCTGAAATATATACAGAGATTTAAAATTACCCCAACATTGTATACAGCTGTACGCTTCTAATACAGTACCCCTTTTCAACTTTTTATATTTTGGTCTAATCCATACTAAGCCTGTGAGCGTCTGTGTCTGACTCCGGAAATATATACGGAGATTACAATTACCCCTACACTGTATACACCTGGTATCTTCTGATACATTATCCTTTTTCTGCTTTTTATATTCTAGTCTAATCCATACTGAGCCTGTGAGCGTCTGTGTCTGACTCCGGAAATATATACAGAGATTTACAATTATCCCTAGACTGTATACAGCTGTACGCTTGTGATACAGTACCCTTTTTCTGCTTTTTATATTCTGGTCTAATCCATACTGAGCCTTAGAGCTTCTTTGTGTGACTCCAAAAATATATATGGAGATTTAAAATTTTCCCCTTCACCTTATACAGCTGTACGCTTCTGATACAGTACCATATATCTGCTTTTATTTTGGGTACATTTTCACAAACTTGAGTAAGTATGGTGGGAGAGGCCGCGGACGTGGGCATGGGGGGCCAGCTGGTACTGTTGGTGGTGGTGGTGCATCTGCTGGTAGTGCCTAAAACACAATAGCATCTAAGGCAGGAGGTGTTGAGTCTGCGTCATAGTCTGGCTCCAGAAGGCCTGGAAGGCTCCCTTTTCTGGGAGTAGGTAAACCGCTTTTAAAGCCGGAGCAGCGGGAACAGGTTTTGGCTTACATTGCCGAAACAGCCTCCAGCTCTATCACCTCCTCTTCTGAAGTTTCAAAAAATGCAAGCACTGAGTCGTCAGTGCAGGCTCCTGGTCAGGAGCAACACCTTTCCTTGTGTCCTTCACCCCCACCAAAAGTGAAGGATGCGGCAGGCCACACTTCAGATTACTCCATGGAGCTCTTTTCACATACCATGCCTGGGTTATCAAGTCAAATCCTGAATTCCCCAGTTCAAGATTAATCTGACATGGAGTGCACTGATGCACAGCCACTGCTAGATGATTCTGCTGGTACATTCACCCAGAGCACTACATTGCCCTCGCAGTCTACTGAGCCAGAATCTGACCCTGATGAAACTCAGGTGCCCCTTCCTGCATACTATACCACCTTACATGTTGACACAGAGGAAGGTGCAGATGAAATTGAAGAGAAGATGATGGATAACACAGTTGTTGGCCTGGATTGGCATCCATTGGGGGAAGAGGGTGCCGCTGGCAATAGCTCAGAAGAGGAGAAGGATCCGCAGCAGGCATCGACATCGCAGTAGCGGTTATCTGGCAGGCCCGTAGCTGTCCAAAAACGTGTTAACAAAACAAAAAGAGTTGCAGGACAGCTTGGCCAGACGGTCAAATTAGCACAGCGTGCAAGCCCTGAAAATTTATCCCATAGTAGGAAGAGTGCAGTGTGGCACTATTTTGACCAAAATCCTATTGATGAGGCAAAGGTTATCTGTAAGAAGTGCGGAAGGACCTTTAGCCGAGGGAAAAATCTCTGAAATTTGAATACCAGTTGCATGCTTAGACATTTAAACACCATGCACTTGCAAGCGTGGATGGACTACAAAACCTCAGGTAGCACATGTGCACCTGCTCCGACTGAAGGTAGCCAGCAACGCTCCATCGCTTCCCCCACTGTAGGCCCACCGGTTAGCACACCACCAGCAAGAAATGTTGATGTGTCGTCACAAGGCCAAAGAAGTCAGGGAATCACAATGTTTTTGCAACGCAAGACTAAATCTAGGCCATCACCACCACCATCACCATCACCAACCCCCTCTCAGTTTGGTTGATGCCCTTCCGTTTGGTTGAAAGCGCAGCGTTCCGAGAGCTCATGATCTACGCTGTCCCACGCTATGACCTGCCCAGTCGACACTTCTTTTCTAGAATAACCATCCCTGCCCTCCACCTGCATGTGAAAGTCCAAATTGTCCATGCACTCAAACAATCAGTGAGTGGAAAGGTGCACCTCACAACAGAGGCATGGCTAGGGCCGTTACGTGTCCATCACTGCGCACTGGGTTTATGTGGTGGATGCAGGGTCCACAGGGGACAGTGGCGGTGGGACAGTGCTGCCTAGCCCACGGTATAGGCAACAGTTGGCTGTAGGCATTCGACCCTCATCCTTCTCCTCCTCCTCCAGAAGCGAAAGCGCACGAGCACTCCGTCCGCAGTTGCCAGTGTTGCACACGATGTGTCCCACTATCAAACAGCTAGTGGTAAGAGTCAGCAGGCTGTTTTAACGATGATGTCTTTGGGCGACAACAAACACACCGTGGAGGTACTGGCCGATTACTTGCAGCGAGAAACTGAGTCATGGCTGGGCAGTATACATCTTGCACCAGGCAAGGTAGTCAGTGATAATGGCTGTAATTTTGTGGCAGCCATATCCCTGGCAAAACTCAGACACATACCTTGCCTGGCTCACAAATTGAACCTGGTGGTGCAGTGCTTCCTAAATAATTATTCGGAGTTAACAGTTGTGAAGAAGAAACGGAGTGTTGTGGTCATGGGGGATTCCCTGTTGAAAGGAACAGAGGCCGCTTTCTGCAGACCGGATATAACCTCAAGAGAAATGTGCTGTCTTCCAGGTGCAAAAAATTAAAGATGTGTCTGACAGGATATCAGGAGTCAGGACTCTTCAGACCAAAAGATGACTACCCATTCCTGCTAATACATGTGGGGACAAATGACACCACCAGAAGTGACCTGGAAACCATCTGCAGTGATTTTGAAAACTTAGGCAAGAAAGTGAAAGAACTGGGAGCGCAGGTGGTCTTCTCTTCCATCCTTCCAGTGGATGGCCATGGAACAAGGAGGTGGAATAAAATTCTGCAGGTGAATAACTGGCTACGTCGATGGTGCCGTCAGCAAGGATTGGATTTCTGGATCACTGAGTGAATTACCTATACGATGGACTACTTGCTAGAGATGGGGTGCACCTTATGAAGACTGGAAAACATGTATTTGGAAGTCACCTTGCTACGCTCATCAAGAGCTTTAAACTAGAACAACGTGAGAAGGAATACAAAAGGTCACAAAAATCCATAAACCTGACAAATGCTATTGAGAACTCTGCTATTAGAAGTGGAAAGGAAGAACGAAGACAAAAAAATCGAAATAATAAAAATATTGAAAGAAGAGAAACCAATCACAAAGTAAAATGTTTATATACAAACGCACAAAGCATGGGCAACAAACAAGGAGAATTGGAACTACTAACGCAGGAAAAGAGAATTGGAATCACTGAAACTTGGTGGGACGATATACGATTGGAATACAATGTGTAGCCTTCCGGGGGTTTAGCTCTAGGATCGCTGTCTGGGTAGACAGAATGGCACGGAAACAGTTCATTCAGACAGCAGTTTGGTGAAAACTGGCCGCAACCAGTTTTATTAAAGTCCACAGCACACAGATAAAAACAAATCATAAACAGAAAACCTGGGCTTGTCTAGCCTCTAATTACACTTAGATAGATGGCCCTCTCTATCCGGGACCCAGACTCTACCAGTCTGTGCCCAAAACAACACATATATATGTTACCAGTATGGAGTTTCACAGACACTCCTCTTTATGTCTGAAGGCAACTCCAATGTCCAGACTTGAGAGAGGTCACCTCCTATTCAGTCGCTATTCGCACGGATTCTCACTGCGACTACTCCTGTGTCCGGGGTACTTCCTGCACCCAGACTGAGATAGCTCACACTCTTAGAGACTGCTTCCTTGTGCCAGGACACCTCCCTGTGTCCGGGCTAAAGACAGCTCCCACACTCTTGGAGACACCTTCTGTGCCTGGACCCCTTGTCCAGACTGAATGAGCTCCCAGATTGTGTTTGCAGACACCTACTTCTGGTCTCCTAATTAAGACCTGAGTAGTTTCAGGCTTGTGCTGCAAGTGTGTGCTGAATGTGAGGTGTAGTGACCTTTCTCCACCACTAGGTCCACAAAGCCACACATTTCCCTTATACCTAGGTGAAATGTACACCCCATTCATCACATATTCACTCACTGTCTCACATATCCCCTCCCTCTTCTCCAGACCGGAGGGCTGGTCATCCAGACCGGAGGGCTGGTCAACAATCCAACAGAGACAGTGAACTCCGGACCAGTCATGGCCCTCACCAGCTTCATCTCCACCACTGTCACTTGTATCTTCACCTGAGTCATAGCCAACATCAGCTTTCTCTTCATCTGAAGCATCCGCACTACCCTGTACCCTCCCAGGCCTATACTCTCTGCGGGCCTCGGGTATCCTACACGGTTTCATCTTGACCTTAGGGCCGGGCTCAGATTCAATATAGTGCCTGGCCAAAGTAGTACGACCAGACACATCAGAACACTTCTGCTGACTCTTCCTCAGAAACTCATGTACCTCCTGTCCCTGGTGCACTGACCATGTGTCACCAACTATCACAGAAGGTATAGGGGGTTTTTCACTTTTCTCCAGTTCCCCACTTTCAGGCTCTTCTGGCAAGACATGCCCAGAAGCCTCACCGTCAGTCCTAGACTCTACCTCTTCAGCCACGTTCTGCATCCCATCTGGGCTCCCGTGTGTCTGCAGTGGCAACGGAGTGACACATCGCTTTTCCCATTTGTTGGGACGTGGCTCCGATGTAGCCTCCCTGAAAGTGCGCTTGAGCTTACCAATGCCAGCTACTGATCCGGACCGTAACCCGTCCACGCCGCTGTCTTCGGCAGAAACAGATTCCTGGACAGAGTCAGTCCCCATATCTTCAGTCTTGCTCCTCACAGCTTCACTTGAAACCTCAGCTTCTGATGAGGCATCTGGCTTGGTGACCACCACTTCCATGGCTTTTTCCACCTCTGCAGCATCACCTTCAGAGTCCTTGGCATGATGCAGATCCACACCACACACTGACAACTTCTCATCTTCAACAGCATCCACTTGTGCTGTGTTCAGTTTCAGAGTCCTGCCTTTAAAGCTCAGCTCTCCTCCTTTCACCTTAGTCTTCGCCAGGGAACCGGCCAACTGTAAAACATCTTCAAATGCCATCTTCTGTCTGGCTGTAAGGTCAGCATCAGCTTTCTTCTCAGGACTCTCAACCTCCTCTGCTACCATGCCTTCCTCATTTGCACTGGTTGCTTTATGGTCATCAGATAATTCACTATCACTATCTGACCCCGTTTTCTCAGCCACATCTGTCTCACTGTCAGGGCTATACACTTCATTATCATTCACATCCTGCTCACTGTCAGGGTTATACAATTCATTTTCATTCATATCCTGCTTACTGTCAGGGTTATACAATTCATTTTCATTCACATCCTGCTCACTGTCAGGGTTATACAATTCATTTTCATTCACATCTTGATCTGGAACCTTAGTTAACATGTCATCCACAACATTAACTTCACCATCTGGTCCCTCAAGTATGTGACTCTGTGACAACCCCAGCACTATACTTCTATATAGCTCAGGTACTAGGAGCTGACTCACGACCTCTCCCTGGACTTCAGTGTCCCTATACAATAGGCTATTGTTCATGGCAGCATGAGGAAACCTCTCCTCAGAGCCAGGCTCCTGGGAAACCTCATTTAGAACAATCATATTTTCCTGTGCCGTTTTAAGAGAGGGGTCTCGCCACTGCTCACTCTCAAAATTGTCACAGGACACAGGTAAGTCAGGGACACTCGGTTCCCGAGAACCACCATCCTCGTCTCCCAACATCACCTGCAAAGAAATTTCATCTTTATCACGGTCATCATCAGTATCATCACTATTATGATTAGCATCATCATCATTATCAATATCAGCATCATCATCATGGTCATCATCATTATCATGATCATCATTATCATTATCAATATTATCATGGTCATCATCATTATCACATAAGTTTAACGGCCCACTAGCATTGTGTTCCGCCCCTCGGGACTGCGCACCCCCAGTAGGAGCTTCATCACACTGTCCATCAGAAACATTTTTCCCCCAGAGATCCTTAGACCGGGGAAAGTCATTACCCAATATAACGGGTTGCACCAGGGTCTTCACTACCCCCACTTCACATGAAACCTCCCCGAGTTTGGGGACCAAGTCCACGGCAGTCTCTGGGTAGACTTTGGTGTCTCCATGGATGCACACCATACTCAGGTGCTTATCAGGGATAAAGTCCCTATCAATCAGGCTGTCACATACGGAAGTCACTGGACTCTCTGAGTCCAAGAGGGCCTGAACCCGCTTATCAGCATACCCCATGTCCCCAACAGCTGGAACGCTCTTACCGGGAGAGTTTGGCGTCCGGGAACTCTGAAGTGACGACCTCTCAGACGGCTGTACCTCAGGAGGACATGCTCGGGTGTAGCGATTCACTATCACCTTTTCAACTCCACAATCAAGCCTGCTGACTGCAGACTCCCAACTGTATCTCCAGTCATGAACTCCCCTGGCACGGGCTGTCACCGTAACACCCAGCCGGGTACGAATCTCTGCTTTCAGCTTGGCATAGTCTTGGCTGTCCTGCTCGCTCAGGTCAGCATAGGCCACCTGGGGCACTCCAATCAGATAGGGTGCGACCATCATGGCCAATAAAAATTTAAAGGGGGTTTTTCCCCCTTCAAAAAATTATTTTAAAATATTAATAATAGGATTTTTTTTTTAAAAAGGGGCGGCTTCCCCCTTTCCCCTTTTAAAAAGGGGAAAAAGCGGTTTTAAAAAATTAGGGGGAAAGGTGTGAGAGTGAAATGTTAAGAATTGGGTTAAAATTTTGTGTTTAACTTGAGGTGGGTTTTTAAAAGTTTAAAAAAATGGGGAAAATTTTTTTTAAAAAATTTTGGAAGTTTATTTAAAAAAATTTTTTGCGTTTTGGGGTTTAAAAAAAGGTTTTGGGTAGAAAGGGTTTAAAGGAGATTTTAAAGGAAAAATTTAAAAATTTTTTAAAAAATTTTTTGTTTTGAAAAATTTTTTTTTTTTAAAGGAAAGGGGGGTTTTTGGGGGGGGGGGGGGGGGGAAAAATTTTTTTTGGGGGGAATTTAGTTTTTAAAAATTTAGTTTGTGTGAAATTTTTTTGATTTTAAAAAATTTTTGGGGTGAAAGGGAAAAGGGGGGTTTTGGAAAATTGTTTTTTTTTTGGGGGAAAAATTTTTAATAGTTATTTAAAAATTGGGGGGGGGGGGGGGGGAGGGGAAAAAAAATTTTTTAGGTGGGTTTTTTGGTTTTGAAGAATTGGGGGGTTTTTTTTTGGGAAAAGTTTGGGAAAGGGAAAAGGGAGGAAAATTTTAGAAAGGGTTTTGGGGGTAAAAGGGAAAAGGGGTTTTTTTTGGGGGAAGGGGTTTTGGGATAAAAATTTTTTTAAAGAAAAGGGGGTTTTTTTGGGTTAAATTTTTTTTTTTGAGGGGTTTTTTTTGGGGAAAAGGGGGGAAATTTAAGTTTGGGGGAAAAAAAAAATTAAAATGTTAAAGGGGAAAAATTTTTTTAAAAAATTTTTTTTGGGGGTTTAAGGGGGAAAAATTTTGGGGAAAAGGGGGGTTTTTAAAATTGGGGGTTTTTTGGGGTTTGGGGAAAAAAAGTTTTGGGGGTAAAATTTAAAAAGGGGAATGGGGGGAATATAAATTAAAAAAGGGGGGTTTTGGGGGGTTTTGGGGGGGAAATTTGGGGGGATAAAAAGGAAGATTTGGAGAATTTGGGGGGAAAAGGGGGGGGGGGGGGGGGTTTTTAAAGGGGGAAATTGGTTTGGAAATTTGGGGGGGTTTTTAAAAAAATTAAAAAATTTAGTTTTTTGGGTTGGGGAAAAAAAGGGGGGCTGAATGTGAGGGTAGTAAACCCTTTTTTTCCCCCAAAAACCCCCCTAAAAAAACAAACCCCTTTTTTAGGTGAAATTTTTAAAATTAAAAAATTTTATTTTTTAAAAAAAAAGGGGGAAATTTTATTTTTGGGAAAAAGTTGTTTTAAAGGGGGGGGGGTGTTTATGGGGGGAAAGGGTAATTTGAGAATTGAAATTTTTTGGGGGGAAAAAGGGAGTTTTGGGGAAAACTTTTTTGGGGAAAAATTTAAAAAGGGGGAAAAAATGGAAAGGAAAAATTGTAGGTTTTTTACGGGGCCCCCCCCGTGCAAGCTAAAAAATAGGGGTGAACTCTTTAGCATCAAAGGGCCCCAATTTTTTCCCCCAAAAAATTTTTTCATAGGGGTTTTAGGGGGGTTTTTTAAATATCCGGCATTTGTTGGGAATCTTTTTTCAGGCAAACAAAAAAGGCCCCGGGGAAAATTTTTTCCTTTTGGGAATTTATTTCCCAAAAAGGGGGGGGAAAAACAAGGGGATTCTCCCTTTTTGGTTTAAAACCTTTTTTAAAAAGGGAGGAAAGGGGTTTGGGGGTTTAAAAGTGGTTTGGGGCCTTAGGGGGGAGCGCCATGTTTTTTTTAAAATTTTTTGGGTAAAAAATGGGGGGGAAGCCCCGTAAAGGGCTCGACTTAAAGGGTTTTAAATTTTAAAAGGAAAATTTTTTAAAGGGACCCCAGAAAGAGAATCAGGGGTCCAAGGGGTGGATATCCCAAAAAGGGCAAAAATGTCCGGGGAAAAGGGGGGGAAAAACCCTTTAAAAAAGAATTTTCCAAAGCCCCAATAAATTTAAAAATTTTTCCCCAAAAAAAGGGAAAAAAAGGGGGAAACAAAAAAGGGAAAACCCCGGAGGGTTTTTTAAAACAGAATTTAAAAAAACGGGGAAAAAGGAAGAAAGAAATTTTATCAAAGGGAAAAAAAGGGGGGGCATATCTAAAGAAGAAAATAATAATGTCTGCAAAAAACCCGCGGGGAAAAAATAAAGGAAAAATTTTTTTTTTTTTTTTTTTTTTTTTTTTTTTTTTTTTTTTTTTTTTTTTTTTAAAAAAAAAAAAAAAAAAAAAAAAAAAAAAAAAAAAAAAAAAAAAAAAAAAAAAAAAAAAAAAAAAAAAAAAAAAAAAAAAAAAACTAAAAGGACAAAAGGTTTTAACTTCCCCCAAAGATTGCAAAAAAACCAAAAAAAAAAGGTTTTGGGGGGTTATGTTAAAGGAAAAAAGGGCCAAAAGGTATAGGATTTTTAAAAGGGGGGGAAAAATTTGAAAAAATAAGAAGGATGGTTTTTAAGGCCGAACTTTTTAAAATTTTTTTTTTGCCATCTGTTTTCTCCAGGGGAAAGGGTGTAACATCAACTGATCTTTAAGTCCTATTAAGGGGGAAAAAAAGAATCCAGGAATCCATAAACAAAAAAAAAAAGTGAGGAAACCTTTTTTTAAATAGAAAGAATTCAAGTTTTCCCGTCCAGATGAATTACCCCCCAGAGTACTGAAGGGATAGCAGAAGAAATTTTTGAACCACTCTCCATAATTTTTAAAAATTCTTGGAGAACAGGAGAAGTCCCAGAAGACTGGAGAAGAGCAAATGTTGTTCCTATCTTCCCAATAAGACTGGCAAAATATAACACAAAATATAACACAGCTATAGGGGGATCTCATGTTAGAGGCATGACCAGGTTACCAAACCAGGGGTTAATAGGCGGGATAGAGCCCGACGCGTGTCACCATGTGAAATGGCTTCATCAGGGGCAGAGAGGTCCTGTCTTCATTTTGGCCTTTGGGGTGACTATGCTCTAAGTATACTACCATGTTTGGCTGAGGTTTCCATATATATTTCATCTAAGTGTATTGTATTATACAGATAGGGGTTATAGGGGTTTATTGTTCCTGTTATGGGGCTTTGCGCCTTGTTTTAATTGTTTTTAATGACTACAGTGTGGTTTTGCAGTTTTTTCAATAAAAATATTTTCTAATTGTTATGATTTATTTTTGGCATCCCTGGTGTCCTGGTATGTACTCTTTCTTGTCTTTTCTAGCATTACTATTACATACCCCGGGTTGATGCCTTTCTATAAGTGTTTCTTGAATGGTGCCCTCCACTGTTGTTTTGGTTTCTGTCTACAAATATCTCAACGGCTGTCACATTGTAGAAGGATTATCTTTATTCTCATTTGCACAAGGAAAGACTAGAAGCAATGGAATGAAACTGAATGGGAGGAGACACAGATTAGATATTAGAAAAAAACTTTTTGACAGTTAGAGTGATCAACGAGTGGAACAGGCTGCCACGAGAGGTGGTGAGTTCTCCTTCAATGGAAGTCATCAAACAGAGCCTGGACAGACGTCTGTCTGGGATGATTTAGTGAATCCTGCTTTGAGCAGGGGGTTGGACCAGATGACCCAGGAGGTACCTTCCAACTCTACCATTCTATGATTTATGAACAGCCCTGCTCCATAAGGTGCGAAGACTGTGCTCGCACGTCCGTCGCTCGCCCGTAGACTCCAGTCGTATGCAGAGGCTGCAGCGATCGCTCCACCTCCCCCAGCACCGCCTAATCATAGACGTTGCAACAAGGTGGAACTCCACCATGCACATGGCTGAGAGGCTGTGTGAACAGAGGCAGGCTGTAATCCATTTGTGGGACGATACACGGGCAGGCAGTTTGAGGGCAGACATCGAGTTGTCGGTTGTGCAGTGGTAAAAGCTGAAAGACCTCTGTAAAGTCCTTCAGTGATTTGAGGAATGCACATGGCTGATAAGCGCAGACGACGCCACCATAAGCATGAGCATCCCACTTATGCGTCTGCTCATGCAAATTTTGACGCACATTAAGGATCAGGCCTCTGCAGCAGAGGAGGAAGAGGAGGAGGAGGAGGGAAGCCTTGATGACAGTCAGGCATTGTCTGCTCAGGGATCTGTCCTGGATGAGGAGGAGGAATAAGAGTAGGAGGAGGATGAGGGGGACAATTATTTTGGGGAGGAGGATGCTTCTTTAGGGGCAAGAGAAAATGTTGGCTTGCCAAGGTCAGGTACAGGGTTTGTGCGTGACTGGAGGGATGTGGATTTGGCAGAAAGTGCTCCTCCACCCACCACTGGCAGTGCATTATTGACACCTGGAACATTGGCCCACATGTGTGATTATGTCTTGCGGATCCTAAAAAGGGACCCCCGCATTGCCAAAATTATGAAGGATGACGACTACTCATTTGCCAGCATCCTCGATCCACACTATTAAGGCAAATTACAGAAAATCATGCCACAAGAGAACCTAGAGCTAATATTGGTGAACAAACAAGCAACTCTGGTAAACCGTTTGTTAGACGCATTCCCAGCAAACAGCAGTGGTGCAGGTTCTACCACGAGCTGTACTGGGCCAAATGGAAGAGGTGTTCATGGTGCACACAGCCGAAGTGGCATTGGAGACGGGTTTCATGACCATGTTGTGGACTGATTTCTCGAGTAACGCTCACACGACTGGTAATACTGAATCGATTGCAACAGACAGGAGACAGCAGTTGTCAACTATGGTTCAAAATTACCACTCCTCCCCTATCGATGATCTCCCTCACAGTTCATTCCCCTTTGACTACTGGGCCTATAAACTGGACACCTGGTCTGAATTGGCACAATATGCCTTACAGGAGCTTGCTTGCCCTGCTGGTAGTGTGCTATCAGAAAGAGTCTTCAGTGCTGCTGGATCAATCCTGACAGAAAGAAGGACCCGGTTGTCGACCCAAAATGTTTCTTGATCTCACCTTCATTAAAATGAACCATGCATGGGTTTCAAAGGATTTTGTCCCACCTTCCCCTGATGACACATAGGTTGCCAGAAAAATGGCTTGCTTAGTCCTCCTCTTCTTCCGACTTCTCCAATTCCTCCATTTGCAGCTGCTGAACGTCCAGCCTACACCTCAACATATGCCAGTTTTTCCACCTCCCTAACTGGGCTGTCCACCCCCCAGGGCCGGAGTCAGCACCTGGCGCACCCGGGTAAGTAGCAGTGCCCTGAGCAGGTGGGGGCCCACTCGTGGGCGACTGCACTGGCACAGGGCCCCTCATAGTACGCCGGTGTCTCTGACAGTGCTTGCTCAGGGCCCCAGCACTTGCAATACTTACCTCTCTCTGCTCCACTGCTGTGACGTCTTCCGCGTTTCCTGACAGTGACATTCAGGTCAGAGAGCACGATGATGTCACGTCTGTACTCCCTCTGCCTGAACGGTCCAAGTGCAGAGAGCTGGAAGATGGCGACGCTGAGGAGTCCAGAGTAGAGCAGTGCCCAGCGAGGAGAGTTATTTCATTTTTTTTAATGTTTGGAGCAATATATGGGGAGCATTATACAGTCATGGAAAAAAGTTTTGAGAATGACACAAATATTAATTTTTACAAAGTCTACTGCTTCACTTTTTCTAATGGCAATTTGCATATACTCCAGAATGTTATAAAGAGTGATCAGCTTAACAGCAATTACTTGCAAAGTCAATATTTGGCTAGAAAATGAACTTTATCCCCCAAAACACATTTCAACATCATTGCAGCCCTGCCTTAAAAGGACCAGCTAACCTCTTTTCAGTGATTGCTCCATTAACACAGGTGTGGGTGTTGATGAGGACATGGCTGGAGATCAATCTGTCATTATTAAGTAAGAATGACACCACTGGACACTTTAAAAGGAGGCTGGTGCTTTGGCATCATTGTTTCTCTTCTGTTAACCATGGTTATCTCTAAAGAAACACGTGCAGTCATCATTGCAATGCACAAAAATGGCCTAACAGGGAAGAGTATCGCAGCTAGAAAGATTGCACCTCAGTCAACAATCTATCGCATCATCAAGAACTTCAAGGAGAGAGGTTCCATTGTTGCCAAAAAGGCTCCAGGGTGCCCAAGAAAGACCAGCAAGCACCATGACCGTCTCTTAAAAGTGTTTCAGCTGCGGGATCGGGCTACCAGCAGTGCAGATCTTGCTCAGGAATGGCAGCAGGCAGGTGTGAGTGCATCTGCACGCACTGTGAGGCGGAGACTCTTGGAGCAAGGCCTGGTCTCAAGGAGGGCAGCAAAGAAGCCACTTCTCTCCAGAAAAAACATCATGGACAGACTGATATTCTGCAAAAGGTACAGGCAGTGGACTGCTGAGGACTGGGGTAAAGTTATTTTCTCTGATGAATCCCCTTTTCGATGTTTGGGACATCAGGAAAACGCCTCATTCGGAGAAGATAAGGTGAGCGCTACCACCAGTCTTGTCTCATGCCAACTGTTAAGCATCTTGAAACCATTCATATGTGGGGTTGCTTCTCAGCCAAGGGAATCGGCTCTCTCACAGTCTTGCCTAAAAACACAGTCATGAATAAAGAATGGTACCAGAATGTCCTCCAAGAGCAACTTCTCCCAACCCTCCAAGAGCAGTTTGGCGATCAACAATGCCTTTTCCAGCATGATGGAGCACCTTGCCATAAAGCAAAGGTGATAACTAAATGGCTCAGGGTGCAAAACATAAAGATTTTGGGTCCATGGCCTGGAAACTCCCAGATCTTAATCCCATTGAGAACTTGTGGTCAATCATCAAGAGACGGGTCGACAAACAAAAACCTAAAAATTCTGACAAAATGAAAGCATTGATTGTGCAAGAATGGACTGCTATCAGTCAGGATTTGGTCCAGAAGTTGATTGAGAGCATGCCAGGGAGAATTGCAGAGGTCCTGAAGAAGAAGGGTCAACACTGCAAATATTGACTTGCTGCATTAACTCATTCTAACTGTCAATATAAGCTTTTGTTACTCATATGTTTGCAATTATATTTCTGTCTGTGATAAAAACATCTGTCAAGCACACATAAAAACCAGAGGGCAGCAGATCATGTGAAAATATAATATTTGTGTCATTCTCAAAACTTTTGGCCATGACTGTACACTGGAGAATTATATATGTGGCTCAGCATACACTTGAGCATCATAGATAGGGCCCATTATACACTGGAGCATTATAAATGGGGCCCATTATATATGGAGCATTATATAGGCCCATCATACACTGGAGCATCATGCATGGGGCCCATCATACACTGGAGCATTATAAATGTGGCCCATCATACACTGGAGCATCATATACGGGGCCCATTATACACTGGAGCATTAAAAATGGGGCCCATTATATATGGAGTATTATATAGGCTTATCATACACTGCAACATCATCCATGGGGCCCATCATATACTGGAGCATCATATGGGGCCCATTATATATGGAGCATTATATAGGCCATCATACACTGGCATCATGCATGGGGCCCATCATACACTGGAGCATTATAAATGTGGCCCATCATACACTGGAGCATCATATACGGGGCCCATTATACACTGGAGCATTATAAATGGGGCCCATTATATATGGTGCATTATATAGGCCCATCATACACTGGAGAATCATCCATGGGGCCCATAATATACTGGAGTATCATATGGGGTTCATTATTTATGGGGCATCATATAGGGTATGGAGCATCATATGGAGCACATATGGGGCCTATTCTGTATGGAGCATTATATAGAGCCCATTCTGTATGGAGCAATATATGGGGCCCATCATATACTGTATGGAGCTTTATATGCGACTCATTATACTGTATGAAGCAATATGTGGGGCTCATTTTACTCTATGGGGACCGTCCTATACTGTATGGCACATTATATGGGGACCATCATATACTGTAGCATTGTGTGGAGCTCATCATATACTATATGGAACATTGTATGGGACCAATTATTCTGTATGGAGCAATATATGGGGCTCATTATTCTGTATGGCGCACTATGTGGTGCCCATAATACTGTATGGAGGACTATACTGTCCAGTTTTTGAGCTATTGTGGAATTTAAAATAGATATCAGTCATGTAATGTAAGAAGTGAAGTATTTGTCATTGTACTATACCTATATTTTTCTGCCGTATCGGAGCATCATGAATTGTGGTATGTGTTAAAGGGGCCCACTGACACTCTTTCGCCCGGGGCACACGAAAACCTGGAGCCAGCCCTACCCCCCAACAACTTTAGCCAAATAACCCCCAGTTTTCAATGCGTAACTATTATTATACAGTAAATTAAGGTTGACAAGCTTAAGTAATAAGAATTGATGTCGTTGGCATTGAAATGGGCACTGTAGGTGTGTTTACTGTCCTCCACTCCCTGCCGACTTTGCTTGCCCATTGACTTGCATTGGGTTTCGTGTTTCAGTCGGACCTCCGACTTTTCCTGATAGTCGGCCAATTTCGTTCTACTCGACTTTTGAGAAAGTCGGGTTTCACGAAACCCGACTCGACCCTCCCGGAGGCAATGTCGCTCATCTCTAATTCTGACAGAAAGAAGGACCCAGCTGTCGACCCAAAATGTAGGTGATCTCACCTTCAGTAAAATGAACCATGCCTGGGTTTCAAAGGATTTTGTACCACCTTCCCCTGATGACACATAGGTTGCCAGCAAAATGGCTCGCTTTGTCCTCCTCTTCCTCAGACTTCTCCAATTCCTCCATTTGCAGCTGCTGAACGTCCAGCCTACACCTCAACACAGGGTCGGCTCCAGGTTTTCGTTGGCCCCGGGCGAAATAGTCTCAGTGGGCCCCTTTAACACATATCACAATTCATGATGCACAGATACGGCAGAGAAACATAGGTATAGTAAAATGCCAAAGATTTGACTGGCAAGTACAGCTGTTGGCCTCTATCTTGACTCTTTTGAGGAAGTCGTGGAGGATAGGATTCAAAAGAAGTGCAGGGCTATAATGAACAATAATACACACCTACTATACGAGCTGTTCTTGAAGCAGAAGAGCACATTCAGCAGCCGTCTAATCCTTCCAAGGTGCAAGAAGGAGAAATTCAGGAAATCGTTTGTGCCTACAGCACAATGGGGATGTATAACAATTCACTAAGAGTGAAAGATGGCTTCGACCTAGGACTGGTGCACTAATGGAAATGATTAGAGATTTGTGTACCTTTGTATGTTACATATTGTGGTTAGTCATGTGCAAGATCTGTGTCTAGTATTTACTCTATGTAATGCTGTTTGTAATGTTTTGTTTGTCATGCTGTTGTAATGCTGCTGTGATACCATAATTTCCCTCGGGATCAATAAAGTGTATCGTATCGTATCGTATCGTATCGTATTTCACTTACTTCATACATTACATGAGTGATATCTATTGTAAATTCTACAATAGCTCTAAAGACAAACAGTATAGTCATCCATACAGTATTATGGGCACCACATAGTGCTCCATACAGAATAATGAGCTCCATATATTGCTCCATACAGTATTATGGGCACCCCATAGTGCTTCATGCAGAATAATGAGCCCCATATATTGCTCCATACAGTATAATGAGCTCCATATATTGCTTCATACACAATTATGGGCACCACATACAGCTTCATACAGAATAATGAGCCCCATATTTATTATTATTATTATTATTTATTATTATAGCGCCATTTATTCCATGGCGCTTTACATGTGAGGTGGGGTAAACATAATAAATACAAGTACAGTAATCTTAGACAATACAAGTTACGACTGGTACAGGAGGAGAGAGGACCCTGCCCGCGAGGGCTCACAATCTACAAGGGATGGGTGAGGATACAGTAGATGAGGGTAGAGCTCATATATATAATATATCGCTATATAATGCACCATATATAATGGGCCCCATATATGATGCTCCAGTGTATGATGGGCCCCATTTAATGCTCCATATATGATGCTCCAGTGTATGATGGGCCCCATATATGATGCTCCAATGTATGATGGGTCCCATATATGATATTCCAGTGTATGATGGGCCTCATATGATGGTCTCCATATATTGCGCCAAACATAAAAAAAATAAAAAATGAACTACTCACCTCTCCTTGCTGGCAGCTGGTCTGCTCGAGGCACCGGCCCCCGGTACTGGCACAGGCACTGGGCCCCCATAGCATGCCGGTGTCCCCGACTGTGAGTGGGCCTCCCCGCCTGCTCAGGGCCCCAGCACTTGCCTGGGTGCGCCGGTTGCTGACGCCGGCCCTGCCTCAACATATGCCAGTTTTTCCACCTCCCTAACTGGGCTGTACCCCCCCACAACTTTAGCCAAATAACCCCCAGTTTTCAATGCGTTACTATTATTATAAAGTAAATTAAGGCTGACAAGCTTAAGTAATAAGAATTGATGTCGTTGGCATTGAAATGGGCACTGTAGGTGTGTTTACTGTCCTCCACTCACTGGCGACTTTTTTTCCCCCATTGACTTGCATTGGGGTCAGGTTTCTGACACCGACTCGACTGTTTCCGGTAGTCGGCCGACTTCGTTCGACTCAACTTTTGTAAAAGTCGAGTCAGCCGAAGCCCGACTCGACCCTCCCGGAGGCAAGGTCGTTCATCTCTAAAATTAAGTATTGCCATCACAGCCCCCCCTTGGCCACAAATGAATGGCCTATAATGCTACTGAACACATTCACACAGGTCATGTAATCTGAGATAAGGAAGAAACATTGCAGGAAACAGAGTTAAGAAGTAGGCCTAAATGTAGGGGTGTGGGTCTCTGACAATTGTAATGGAGGGCATAGACTGACAAGCATTTCAGTAATGGGGGGTACCTTTTTAAATAAATAAAGTATTGCCATTAATGCCCCCCTTGGCCAAAATTCAACGGCCTATATATAGTACAGAACAGGGTCACCATGGTCATGTAGTGTGACATAAGGAAGAAACATTGCAGGAAACCAAGTTAAGAAGTAGGCCCAAATGTTGGGGTGTAGGTCTGTGAGACTTGGAATGGAGTGCATAGGCTGTCAAGCATTTCACCAATGGAGAGTACCTTTTTTAATAAATAAAGTATTGCCATCACAGCCCCTCTTGGCCAAAAATCAACGGCCTATAATCCTACAAAACACGTTCACCCAGGTCATGTAGTCTGAGATAAGGATTAGACATTGCAGGAAACAGAGTTAAGAAGTAGGCCAAAATGTAGGGGTGTGAGTCTCTGTGACTTGTAATGGAGTGCATAGGCTAACAAGCATTTCACCAATGGGGGGTACCTTTTTAAATAAATAAAGTATTGCCATCACAGCCCCCCTTGGCCAAAATTCTACAGCCTATAATCGTAAAACATGTTCACCCTGGTCATGTAGCCGTGGACAATGAGGAGACACAATGAGAAATCATAGTTAAATTAAACAACTAAATTACAAATGTGAAGCCACGTATGAAAGAAAATAACTTAAGGTAGGTGCGAACACAGGTTCATAGATATGAAGCCAAATTGTGTTTGACGAGATATGTTTGGCCCTATGAACAGCTCAGAGTCAGTGCTATAAATAGAAATATTATATAATACCATTGCCAAAAATAGACTGACTTTTGCATCACACAATCCCTTCCGCCTTTTGTTCTACTGGTTGTGGATGATGATGATAAGGAGGAGGCTAACAGCAAACAGACCAACTCAGGAAGCCGATACCCAAGTTTGGTTGTGAAGAAGTGCCTGAGAATACACCTCTCCAAAAAAGACAATTCATTTAAGGTTCTATTTCAGTGTTTTCATTTGGAGGTGTACAGAAGTCTTGCCCAATCCAGCCCTTGTTCAGTTTGATAAGAGTCAGCCTCTCAGCATTGTCAGTTGACAGGCGGATGTGCTTATCTGTTTTAATTCTCACAGCAGCACTAAAAACCCACTCTGACAGAATGCTAGAAGCAGGGCAGGCCAGGACCTCCAAGGCATAGAGAGCCAGTTCATGCCATGCGTACATCTTGGATACCCAATAATTAAAAGGCACAGATGAATCCCGGAGGACGTTTGTACGATCTGCAAGGTACTCCCTCACCATCTTCCCAAACATTGAACTTCTTGTGCCAGCACCCCTTGCCTCTGTGGCAGCACAATGGGAGGTTCTGAGAAAATTTTCCCAGGAGTTTGCCATTGTTCCCCTGCCAGACCTGGATTGTACTTCTGTTTCTCTCGTTTGGAATCCTTGGCTGTACTGTACAACAAACTCGGACGTCTGCTGCCAGCGTTCTCACATGGGAATTTTTTCAATAATTGCAAAACAAGGGCCCTAAGATAATGCACCATTTTTAGAACCCTGTCTGACTCAGGAATAAGAGCTTGAAAATTTTCCTTGTAGCGTGGGTCTAAAAGTGTCACCAAACAGTAATGAGTGTCACCGAAAATTGTTCTAATGCTAGGGTCACAGGAAACGCAGCGCGACATAAAGTCACCCATGCGTACCAGACTACTAACAGGCATGCCTTCCATGTCCTCGCCAACAGTACGACTCATTATGGTGTCCTCATCCTCATACTCCTCCTCCCTGTCCTCAGGCCATCCCCGGTGAACAGACGGTATGACAGCTGTGCTTGTAGTACCGTCTACAGCGCATCAAAGTAGCTCCTGATCTTCCTTCTCTTCATTGTCTACCAATCCACCTTGCGAAGACATGACGCTGGGCTGAGTGTAATCACCCGGTATGTTTCCTGGCTCAATGTCCTCGTGCTCTTCCTGCAAGGCTTCCTCTTTGATTGTGAGCAGAGAGTTTTTCTGAATGCTGAGAAGCGGGATGGTGAAGTTAATTATGGCATCATCGCCGCTCACCATCTTGGTGCACTCCTCAAAGTTCTGCAGGATGGTACATATGTCTGACATCCATGTCCACTCGTGAGGTCTCATATGTAGAGTCTGACCTGAATATCGACGGCCTTGTTGAAGCTGGTACTCAACAACTGCCCTCTTCTGCTCACAAATCCTTACCAACATATGCAGTGTAGAGTTCCAATATGTGGGGACATCATACACCAGTCAGTGAGCCGGAAGCTGCAAACGCTGTTGAAGCACAGCAAGGACGGCTGAAGCTGTCGCTGACTTTCGAAAATGGGCAGACATACGGCATACTTTCAACAGCAGATCCTGCAGCTCCGGATAGCTTTTGATAAAACGTTGAACCACGAGGTTAAGCACATGGGCCAGGCAAGGTAAGTGTGTGATTTATACAAATTAAAACAGAACGCATGTTGTATACATAATAAATCCACCTCCCCTGAAATTTCAAGGAAATAAAGGTGTAACAAAGTCTCGTGGTACACTATAACAATTACTGCGAACAAGAGAAACAAAGTGTAGATACACCACTGATATAATAAAATATAAATTTTTATTGATATCAAAAAGATTTTAAGAAGTATATAAATACACAAATATACAAAATTTCCTATGAGGCACAAATGAGGGAAAAGACAAACAACCGTATATAGTGTTGTGGTCCTAAATGAAGTACTACAATAACACAAGGTGGAGGATAGTACTCACATAATATGCATTGTGAGACAGTGAAGGCATGTGTATTGAATGGGGTGTACATTTCACCTAGATACTTTGCTGTATGGTATAAGGGAAATGTGTGGCTTTGTAAAACTAGTGGTGGAGAAAGGTCACTACACCTTCCATTCAGTACACACTTGCAGCTCAAACCTGAAATCACTCAAGTGATAATTAGGAAGCCAGAAGTAGGTGTCTGGGAACACAGTCAGAGAGCTCGCTTAGTCTGGACAAGGAGTCCAGGCACAGAAAGAGACTCCAGGAGGGGAGCTGTCTCAGTCTGGGTGCTCGATGTACCCCGGACACAGGAGTAGTCTCTGTGAAACTCCATGCTGCAAAACTACTGAATAGGAGGGGAGCTCTCTCAAGTCTGGACGTGGGATGTGCCTTCAGACACAAAGAGGAGTCTCTGTGTAACTCCATGCTGGTAAATGCTGAATATAATGTGTTGTTTTGGCCCAGGCTGTTAGAGTCTGGTCCCTGATAGTGAGGGAAATCTATCTATGTGTAGTGAGTGGCTAGAGAAGCCCAGGATTTATGTTTATGATTTGGTTTTGATCACGTTCTGTTTGCTGTGGACTTTAATAAAGCTGGTTGCGGCCAGTTTACACCAGAACTGCTGTCTGTGAGTGAACTGTTTTGTGCCATTCCGTCTACCAGGACGGCGATCCCAGAGCTATATCCCCTGAAAAGCTTACAATTGGTGGAGAATGCGGGCAGCACAGTGGCTAGAGACAGCAATAAAGGAGAAGTCTGTTGAAGCAGCAGCAGAGAAAAAAAAAGTGTGTCAGGAAAAAGGAACGTCGGTTGGAGCAGTCTTAAAGAGACAGTAGCCCTAATAGACTTTGCAAAGAAAAAAAAAAAAAAGGTGTCTGCACAGCAAAGCTGAACTTTCTGTGGAAAAGACTGTGGAGTGTGGATGTCTTGTGTGAAGACTGCCGTTGTTAAGACAGAGAAGTCTGACAGCATGGATGACAGTTTGGAGGAGCTTGTTAAGAAACACCTGCAGAGCATGCAGCAGGCCCAGCAGAGCTGGCAGCAGCAGCAGCAGGAGACTATCCGGTTGTTATTGGAGCAGATTGCAGCTCTCAGCACCTCGTCCCAGAGTAATGTTGTGAAGGCACCTGCGTTGCCTGCAGTAAAGAAGCGGTTGGAGCCTGACGTCGGCCGTCGTGTCGGCATGGTTGAAGAGGTGATAGTGGACCGCTACACCCGAGCATGTCCTCCTGAGATACAGCCAGAGGTCGGACAAGGAGACCACCAGGACGCCAATCGTCTGGTCAGCCTGATGGAGAGGGCCTTCGCCACCAAAGACTGCCTCCGTGACCAGCCGTCTGAGAGGTCGTCACTTCAGAGTTCCCGGACGCTGAACTCTCGCGGTAAGAGTGTTCCAGCTGTTGGGGACATGGGGTATGCTGATAGGCGGGTTCAGGCCCGAGGGGACATGTGGGTGGAAAAGTGTGATGGACAGTGTTGGAGATGTCGTGAAATTGCAGCCTACTGTCCAATCGAGGGGGAGCCTATGTATTGTGATGTTGGCAGATCCCTCTCTCTCTGCGCAGAACCTGTGTGTGTGTCCACCTCAGCCGAAGAGACTGGACCACAGGTGTCCCCGGTGGTTGTAAATGACTGCCCAGCACAGGCCCTCTTGGACTCAGAGAGTCCAGTGACTTTCGTGCATGACAGCCTGATTGATAGGGACTTCATCCCTGATAAGCACCTGAGTGTGGTGTGCATCCATGGAGACACCAAAGTCTACCCAGAGACTGCCGTGGACTTGGTCCCTAAACTCGGGGAGGTTTCATGTGATGTGGGGGTAGTGAAGAACCTGGTGCACCCCGTCATATGGGGTAATGACTTTCCCCGATCTAAGGATCTCTGGGGGAAAAATGATTCTGTTGGACAGTGTGATGAAGCTCCTACTGAGGGTGCGCAGTCCCCAGGGGCGGAACACAATGCTAGTGGGCCGTTAAACTTATGTGATAATGATGATGATAATGATAATGATGATGATGATGATGGTGATGACCATGATAATGATGCTGATGCTGATAATGATAATGATGATGATCATGATACTGATGATGATACTGATCATAATCATGATAGTGATACTGATAATGATGATGACTGTGATAGAGATGAAATTCCTGTGCAGGTGATGTTGGGAGACGAGGATGGTGGTTCTCGGGAACCGAGTGTCCCTGACTTACCTGTGTCCTGTGACAATTTTGAGAGTGAGCAGTGGCGAGACCCCACTCTTAAAACGACACAGGAAAATATAAGTGTTCTAAATGAGGTTTCCCAAGAGCCTGGCTCTGAGGAGAGGTTTCCTCATGCTGCCATGGACAATAACCTATTGTATAGGGACACTGAAGTCCAGGGAGAGGTCGTGAGTCAGCTCCTAGTACCTGAGCTATATAGAAGTATAGTGCTGGGGTTGTCACATAGTCACATACTTGAGGGACCACATGAGGGAAACCAGGGACCAGATGGTGAAGTTAATGTTGTGGATGACATGTTAACTAAGGTTCCAGATCAAGATGATGGATTGTATAACCCTGAAAGTGAGCAGGATGTGAATGAAAATGAATTGTATAACCCTGAAAGAATTGTATAACCCTGAAAGTGAGCAGGATGTGAATGAGAATGAATTGTATAACCCTGAAAGTGAGCCGGATGTGGCTGTGAAAAAGGGGTCAGACAGGGATAGTGGTAGTGATAGTGAATCATCTGATGACGATCAAGCAACCAGTGCAAATGAGGAAGGCATGGTAGCAGAGGAGGTTGAGAGTCCTGAGAAGAAAGCTGATGCTGACCTTACAGCCGGACAGAAGATGGCATCTGAAGATATTTTACAGTTGGCCGATTCCCTGGCGAAGACTAAGGTGAAAGGAGGAGAGCTGTCATGTATAGTGTACAGTTCCTATAGCGTCTTGTGCTTGGGTGCGAGGAAAACACAGGAGACATAGGTTGAAATGAAATGACTTGTATTACTTCATACAAGCATGCTGAAAAGTTCACACAGTTTGCAGGAACAGCGACAGGAGACACAGCAGGCCAGAGTAACTTCAAGCACTACAATAAATCTCCAAAGCAGGTTCAGGATCTCTTCTCTGTACCGTAATTCCTCTGCAAACATGGATTCACCAAACAGCAGGTTTCCAGAGTTCAAAAGTGTTCCAAGGTTCCTCAGTAGGGAATAGCTGGAGTACAAGTCCAAGGCTTCCAGGAGTCAGGTCACAGACTGACAGGCTTGATTCAGGAGCACTGATTGTTCAGCTGAGGCTGCTTAAGAAGCAAGAGGGAAGAATCAGGGCGGGAACATGAAAACTGGAAACTTCATATTAACTGAGGGCAAGAGCTGCAGAAAGACAGAAAGCAAAATGGCCGACGGAAAACTGAGTTTCAAGGAACATGTCAACAGAGACAAAGAACCTTACATTACTCCCCCCTTAGGGACAACCTCCGGATGACCTCAGACCAGGCTTGTCAGGGTACCTCTGATGAAACTGGCGGAGCAGGCGAGGAGCATTTACATTATTGACTGGTTCCCATGAGTTGTCCTCCACTGGGTAGCCCTGCCATTTAATCAAATATTGCAACTGATTTCTGTACAACCTGGAATCTAGAATCCTTTCCACAATAAATTCTTCCTGACCATCGACCAGCACTGGGTCAGGGCAAGGAGAAGAACGTCCAGGAAACGTATTGGGTGTTGCAGCCTTTAGTAGGGATACATGAAAGACAGGGTGGATTCTCATAGTTCTGGGCAGTTGAAGACGACAAGCAACAGCACTTATAATCTTATTGATCTTATAAGGTCCAATGTACTTATGTCCCAATTTAGACGATGGAATCTTTAATTTAAGATTTCTGGTTGACAGCCAGACCAAATCTCCTACCTTGAAAGCTGGTGCAGGTTTACGAAATTTATCTGCTGCTTTCTTGTACCTTTCCTGAGCCAATTCTAGATTTTCCTTTAGAAGATCCATATTCTTTTGCAAAGAAGTGATTCTTTCAGCCACTGCCGGCAAGGGCGTATCTATGGGAAATCGAGGAAGAATGTTAGGATGATAACCTAGATTGGAGTAAAAAGGAGACTGCTTAGTGGAGGCGCTCTGAGAGTTGTTATAAGAGAACTCAGCCAGTGGAAGTAGATCCACCCAATCATCCTGTAGGTGGCAGATAAAACAGCGGAGATACTGCTCCAGGGTCTGATTGGTTCGTTCTGTCTGTCCATTAGTCTGGGGATGAAAAGCAGAAGAAAGGCTTACTTTAATGTCCAATGCTGCACAGAAATTTTGCCAAAACCTTGAAGTGAATTGCACCCCTCGATCCGAAATGACCTCATCCGGTACTCCATGTAAGCGAAACACATTCTTAATCATCAAGTCTGATGTCTGTTTTGCAGTGGGTAAGCCGACACAAGCGATAAAATGAGCTGCCTTTGTTAGACGGTCAACCACCACTAGAATGGTGTTCTTCCCTTGAGAGGTTGGTAACTCCACAATGAAGTCCATAGAAATGGATCCCCACGGGCGGGACGGGGTGGGAAGAGGTTGCAACAGACCAGTTGGTGAGGAGCGAGGTGTTTTGCATCTTGCACAGACTTCACATGAAGTTACATAGTTTAAGACATCTTTCCTGTAAGTGGGCCACCAAAAGAAACGAGAAAGAAATTCTTGTGTCTTTAGAATTCCCCTATGCCCGGCTATCTTGGAATCGTGGATGAGTTGCAATACTCTCAATCTGACTGTTTCAGGTATATACAGACGTTGTCCCTGAATCCACACACAATTCTTAAAGACAAGACTTACGTCCCTTGGGGGTTGAGCCAACAAAGAATCCGCATGGTATGCTTCCTTGATGTCCTTAAGTAGGTCTTGATTATGAATCACTCCCAGGAATCTAGAGTCAGGAAGAATAGTCTTAGGAGGAGTAAGTGGACGAGTCTCTGCTGAATGAATCCTAGAGAGTGCATCAGCCTTTCCATTGCTCGATCCTGGTCTATAAGAAATGACAAAATTAAATTGGTTTAGGAAAAGATTCCAGCGAGCCTGGCGAGGAGTCAGGCACTTAGCCGACCTGATAAATTCAAGGTTACGATGGTCTGTCAGGACGACTATTTGCTGTGCAGCTCCCTGAAGAAGGTGTCTCCATTCCTTGAAGGCGGCAATAATGGCCAACAATTCTCTATTGCCCACATCGTAGTTCCTCTCAGCCGAAGACAACTGCTGGGAAAAGAAGGCACAGGGATGCAAGACATTCTTCTCACCTGTTCTCTGAGAGAGTATAGCTCCAACGGCACAGTCTGAAGCATCCACCTCTATTATGAAGGCAAGCTCGGGGTTGGGATGTACTAAGATAGGTGCGGTGGTAAATTTATCCTTTAAACAGGAAAATGCTTCCTGAGCTTGCGGGGTCCAGGAGAACCTAGACTGTTTCCGGGTAAGTTGGGTGATAGGTGACACTACCTCAGAAAAATTCTTAATGAAATGTCTATAGAAGTTGGCAAACCCGATGAAACGCTGCACCTCCTTCACATTTCTAGGAATTGACCAATCCTTGATGGCTTGGGTCTTGCTTCCATCCATACTAATCCCTTGCATAGATAGTACATACCCCAGAAATTGAATTTCGGTCCTATGGAATTCACATTTTTCAAGCTTGATGTAGAGATGGTTTTGTCTTAGGCGTTCTAAGACCATTCTCACATGTCCATGATGTTCCTATGTGGAGTTAGAAAAAATTAGAATATCATCCAGATAAATCACCACAAATGTATCTAGGAGATCCCTGAAGATATCATTCACGAAGTGTTGGAAAGTGGCTGGGGCGGTACTCAGACCAAAAGGCATAACTAGATATTCAAAGTGTCCATAGCGTGACCTGAAAGCAGTCTTCCATTCATCCCCAGGTCTTATACGGACCAAGTTATAGGCCCCACGGAGATC
Source organism: Oophaga sylvatica (assembly GCA_033576555.1). NCBI lineage: Eukaryota > Metazoa > Chordata > Amphibia > Anura > Dendrobatidae > Oophaga > Oophaga sylvatica. The sequence goes on along the minus strand of JARQOD010001777.1, from coordinate 54,208 downwards.
CAGTTTAGAGAAAATTTTGGCATGCCGCACTCTCTCCAACAACTCAGGGATTAAAGGCAATGGATAACGGTTTCTAATAGTAACCTTATTGAGTTCCCTATAGTCTATGCAGGGTCTCAGAGATCCATCTTTCTTCTTCACAAAGAAGATGGGTGCACCTGCGGGAGATGAAGAGGGGCGTATGAAGCCCTTGGCTAAATTTTCGTCTATATAATCCTTCAAAGCTTTTAGCTCGGGCCCCGCTAGGGGGTAGATCTTACCAAAAGGTATCTCGGCTCCGGGCAATAATTCAATTGGACAATCATATGGACGGTGAGGAGGAAGCTGATCAGCGTTCTTCTTGTCACATAAATCCACATAGTCCTGGTATACAGCTGGTAGTTCAGGGACTGACATGGTTCCTTTAGGAACAGAGCAAGCTGAAACTCCTTGACTCATCTGTTTCACCGGAAAGTGTAATTCCTTGGTCTCCCAGTTAATCGTAGGATTCTGCGCCTGCAGCCATGGTAGCCCTAGAATGATGGGAAAGTGGGGAGAAGAGATAAGCAAAAAAGACATTTTCTCCTGATGATCTTTACCCATAAGGACCCTCAAAGGCTCTGTTTCTTGATCCACTGGTCCAGAAGTCAGTAGAGAGCCATCCACAGTCTCCATCTGTACTGGAGTAGCCTTCTTCACTGAACGTATCCCCTATTTCAGAGCAAAGGAGATATCCATAAAATTTCCACTTGCTCCTGAGTCGATCATAGCAGAGCTAGACACCCAGACTGAGTCAACCCAGAGTTTGATGGAAAGGAAGCAATGAGAATTGTTTCTTTTACAACTCAGCTGGGACACCGCTGAGGAAACTTGAAAAATTGCAGCGTTTATACTGTCATCGTCCCCA